>BJBW01010464.1:16273-29796 GCA_004320125.1 Scolopax mira | reverse complement strand
GCCGACCCCCCCCAACCGCCCGCACCACCAGCACCCCCCCACCCCCCCCCAACACCCCGCCCCTCCCGCAACCCCCAGCCCCCCCCCAACACCCCCCCAACATCCCCCCAACACCCCCCCAACACCTCCCAACACCCCCCAGGAACCCCTAATGCCCCCCTGGACTCCTTGGCACCCCCCAATGCCCCTCCTCTCCACCTTGTCCAGGTCCCCCTGGTGGGGCCGGAAGCCGCTCAGGAGGGAGATCTCAGCCACCGCCATCCCCGACAGCTCCACCCCCGCCTCCCGCCTGCCCCGGGGGTGCCCATCAGGGGGCGGAGCCACACAGCGCCCTGCCCCACTGTGAGCAGAAGCCCCGCCCCCATTTTCCCTAGAAAAGGAAATTCCCGCCCCCATTTCCACCCAGAACAGGAAGTTCCCGCCCCCCTTTCCACCCAGAACAGGAAGTTCCCACCCCCATTTCCACCCAGAACAAGAAGTTCCCACCCACATTTCCACACAGAAGAGGAAGTTCCCGCTCCCATTTCCCCCCAAAACAAGAAGTTTCCACCCCCATTTCCACCCAGAACAGGAAGTTCCCGCCCCCATTTCCATCCAGAACAGGAAGTTCCTGCCCCCCTTTGCACACAGAACAGGAAGTTCCTGCCCCCCTTTCCAGCCAGAACAGGAAGTTCCCACCCTGAAAGGCATGGAAACAGGAAGCAGGCCCTGGAAGTCCCGCCTTCATTTAAGGGTAGAGCAGGAAGCCCCGCCCCTGCCAGACAGAAGCCCCTCCCCCCCTCACCAGATGCAGACCAGGAAGGCAACATCCCTGGCGGGGTCGCGCCCTTCCCGCCGTGGAGGAAGCAGGGGGGCGGGGGCCTCGTCAGGCTCCACCCCCTTCACAGGCTCCGCCTCTTCATTTGGCTCCATCCACTTGGACTCAGTCCCATTCACAGGCTCTGCCTCTTCCTCCAGCTCCGCCTCCTCCTCATCATCCTCATAGTCCTCCTCTGCCCGGGGGAATGTGTGAGCATTAAGGGGGGACGTGGCCCATATGGGAGGTGCTTGTAGTGGGCGTGGCCTCACCCTCGTAGATGATTGGTCCAGTGATGGCCACCTCCAGGCCCAGCCCCTGGCAGGAGCCGTTGAGGGGGGACATCAGGCGGAACTGGCGCAGCACCTGCCGGGGATCCGGGGGTCCAGGAGAAGGGACTTGGGGGTCTGGGAGAGGGGACCTGGGGGTCCAGGAGGGGGGACCTGGGGGTCTGGGAGAGGGGACCTGGGGGTCCAGGAGAGGGGACATGGGGGTCCAGGAGGTCACTCACCATGAGGGTCCCTTCGCCGTGTCCCTCCACCCGCACCGTGATGGGGCTGCCCAGGGGAGCCTGAGGGGGGTTCAGGGGGTGAGGGACCCCAACACAGCCCATGTCTGTGTGTCCCCCCGCCATGTCCTCCATGTTCCCCTTGTCTCCTAAGTGTCCCCACCTGCAGCTCCTTCTCCAGCGATTGCAGGCCGGGTCCCAGTGTCACCCGTGTCTCCCCGGGTGTCCCCCGGGCTCCCCCCGGCCAGGACAGCCCCAGGCTGAGGCCGGATCCAGCCGCATCCCCCCATTGCAGCCACATCTGGGCCAGTGCCTCCAGGGCCACCAGCGTGTCCTGCGGGGACCTGGCCGTTCAGGTGGGTGGGACACTCCAGGGGCACCCATAGAGACCCCCACTCAAGGGGTCCTTGGTGTCCAGGAGAGACACACACACCCCCACACACCCCCACACCCCCTGGTGGGGACCCCCGGGCCGGGGCATCCGAGGGACCCAGGTATCCAGGGCCACCAAAAAGATGGGACTCATGAATCCAGGGCCTCCCGGGGTGTCCAGCCCCCGCTCTCTCCCCCCCAGGACCCTCACCTCCCCCAGCCATGGGGAGCCCCAGACATGTGGGGGGCTCCCACTTCTGGGACCCAGGCTTTCAGGGAACCCCCCCCCTTCCCCAGCACCCCCCTCCCTCTCCAGGGGACCCCGCCACCGGGGACCTGTGTGGAGCGGAAGCCGCCACCGTAGTTGCTCTGCTCCCGGAGCCATCGGGCCGCCCGGGCCGCGCCGGCCCCATCGCGGAGCTGCAGCAGGGCCAGCAGCCCGTAGCCCGTAGCCTCCACCGTGGCCGCCGGGCCACCGGCCGGCCAGAACTGCGCCCGGCCACCTGCGGGGACACCCCTTTGCGGGTCAGGGCCACCCGAGGACACCAGCAGCTGAGAGACCCCCACCCAGGGACCCAGGCGTCCGGGTGACCCCAGGGTGACCCTGGAGGGACCCAGGTGACCCCCATACAGGGCCCCAGGAGTCCAGGTGACCCCCAGTGACCCCAGAGGGCCCCAGGCATGGAGGTGACCCCAGAGGGCCCCAGGCATGGAGGTGACCCCCAGTGACCACAGAAGGACCCAGGGCTCACCCTGGGCGGGCCGGGCCAGGCGGCGCAGGCGCTCCAGGGTGGGGGAGGGGCCGGGGGGGGCAGTGTCGCCCAGGGCCAAGGCGTAGGTGGTGATGGCCGTCCCGAATGTCCCCAATGTCTCCACGTGGCCACGCAGGAAGGTGGCAGCTCGAGACAGAGCCTCGTCCTGCAGTGGAGGGAAAAGGGACAGGGAACATGGGGCGTGGGGACATGTGGGACATAGAGGGACACGGGAGCATAAGGGACATGGGGAGGACATGGGGGACACATAGGGACATGGGGGAACATGGTAGGACATGGGCCATAGTAGACATGGGGGACATGGGACATTTAGGGACATAGAGGGCATGACGGGACATGGGGGGGACACAGAGATGTGGAAGGACATGGGGGACATAAAGGGACATGTGGGGCATGGGGACATGACAGGAGTGTGGGAACAGAAGACAGCACTCAGAGGTGGGACATGGGGACACAGGAACCTGGGGGGGGACACCAAAGGGCACACAAACAGGAGGGGATAAGGGACACTGAGGATACTGAGAGGGGACAGGGGACATGGGGCTGGAGAGGTGACGTGAGGAGGAGACATGGGGAAGGGACACGGGGAGGGGACATGGAGACGCACCAGTAGGGGGTGGTCAGGGCTGTCCGGTGGCAGGAGGACACGTGCCCCCTGCAGGGCCACCACTACAAAGGCTGTCAGAGACACGGTGGCCTCAGGACCTGGGTCTGCCACACTGCCCTGGGGACACAGGGGGACACATCCAGAAGGGTGTGAAAAGGGGGGACATGGCAAGTGACACAAGGCATGACACGGGGTCTCACGGGGTGGGTTGCAGAGGGGACATCGCATGGGGATGTGGTGGGGGGAGGTGGCATGGGGACACTGTGTGGGGACATATCATGGGAAAACGTTACAGGGATGTTTCATGGGGACATGGCACAGGGAGGGGGACCAGGGAGGTGACACAGGGCAGTGGCACAGCAAGGTGACATGGAGAGGTGACCTAGGGCCATTTCACGGGGACATTGCACAGGGACGTGGATGGGGACACTGCATGGGGACATTGCATAGTGACAGAGGACAGAGGGTGACATGGGCAGGTGACTTGAGGAGGTGGCCCAGGGAGATAACCCAAGAAGGTGACCCAGGGAGGTGGTCTGCGGAGGTGACACAAGGAAATGGACTGAGGACAGGACCAGGGGATGTGACCCTGGAGGTGACCGTGGAGGTGGCCCATGGAGGTTACACAAGGAGGTGACTCAGGGAGGTGACCATGGAGGTGAGCCTAGAGGTGGCCCAGAAAACGACCCTGAAGGTGACGCTGGAGGACATGGAGGTGGCCCCAGAGGTGGCCCGTCCCTATGTCCCCACCTGCATCTCCCTGTGCAGGACAGGCTCGCTCTCACGGAAGGTGCCATCGGGACGCTGCTGTCCCAGCAGCCACCTCAGGGATGTCCCAGGGCCACCAGCAGCCAGCGGCAGGTAGGGACGGGCCAGGGCCAGCACCCGCAGCACCAGCGCCGTCAGCCTGTGGGGACAGGGACCGCCCCCTGTCACCACGACCCCGGGGCTCTCGTGTCCCAGCGTCCCTCCGTGTCCCCCATGTCCCTCCACATCCCCCATGTGTCCCCATGTGTCCCCATGTCCCCTGTCCCCTCACCAGGTGCTGCCCCCCCGGTGCTGCCAGGCGCTGTAGGACCCGTCGCTCTTGCGGAAGTTCTGCACCCGCTCGAAGCCTGGTGGGACACGGGGACAGCGGGGACACCAGTGCCAGGGCGGGGCTTGAACCCCCACACCCCATTTCCCCCCCTACCTTGTTGCCCCCACACCCCATAGCGCCCCCATCCCCCACAGCCTCCCATACCCCATGGCCCCCCTCACCTCTCGTAGCCCCCCCGTGCCCCACAGCCCCCCATGGCACTACATATCCCTTACCCCATAGTCCCCCCACACCTAGAGCTCCCCCATACCCCATGGCTCCCCCATAGCCCCCCGTACCCCATAGCCCCACTATTGCACCCCATAGCCCCCTCACCTTCCACAGCTCCACTTGCACCCCACAGACCCCCACCCCATAGCCCCCACAGCTCCCTGTCATCCCATGGCCCCCCACTGCACTCCATAAGCCCCTTGTCTTGTAGCCCCCCATATCCCATAGACACCCCCACCCTCCATAGACCCCCATGCCCCATTGACCCCATTGCCCCCCATTTATCGCCCCCCCCACCCCCCCACCCCATACCTCTCTGGAGGCCACGCAGGCCACGAGGGCGGGAATCGGGGGGCAGAGCCCTCCAGCCCCCGCTGTGGTCCAGGTAGTGCAGGGCGGCAGCGCGGGGGGCCAGGGCCATCAGCGCCTGCTCCCCACACCCCCGTGGGGACCGCAGCAGCATCGCCCCTGTCCCCAACGCCCCCCGCATCGTCCAGCCACCCACCCGGCCTGGGGGGAGCCACGGGGACACGCATGGGGACATGTGGGAACCAGTGTTGGGACACAGATGGGGCATGGGGACAGGCATGGGGACACACACAGGGACAGAGAAAGAGACACAGTCAGTGCTGGACACCAAATGTCCCCCCACCCTGTCCCTCCATCCCCTCTTGTCTCTCATTGTGTCCCCAAAAGCTCTCTCATCTCCCTCCCCTTGTCCCCTGTCCTCACCACGTCCCCACCATCCCCACGCACCCACCATCCCCAAGTCCCCATCTCTCCATCCCCATCGTCCCCGTATCCCCACCATGTCCCTGTCCCCATGTTCCAACACTCGTCCCCATGTCCCCACCATGTCCTTGTCCCTGTGTCCTCATTATGTCCCCTCCCCACGGCCCCACCACATCTCCACCTTGTCCCCAGCACCCATTCCCAAGTCCTTGTCTCTATGTCCTCAGTCATGTCCCTGTCCCCATGTCAACATTCGTCCCCATGTCCCACCACATCCCCACCTCCTCATCCCCATGTCCCCACCATGTTCTCACCATGTCCCCACCTCTGCGTCCCCATCGCCGTGCCTCCAACATGTCCCCATGTCTCCACCGTGTTCCCAGGCCCATGTCCTCACCCGTGTAACCTCACCGTGTCCCCAGTGCCCATCCTCATGTCCCCACATGTCCCTGTGTCCCCATCCCATGTCCCTAACAATCATCCCCCTGTCCCACCATCCCCCATCCCCATGTCCCTGCCATGTCTCTGTCCCTGTCACATCCCCAATGTCCCCCATTACTCCCCCATGTCTCCCTATGTCCTCCCATGTCCCCCAACATTCCCCATCACCTCCCGCGTCCCCACCCACCAGTGACGCGGATGCTGATGCTGAACTCCCCGTTGGGGATGATGCCATCTGGGATGTCCCCAGGGATCTCCAGAGTCCGACCCTCCTTGCCTGTGGGGGCAGGGCATCAGTGGGCCTGGACACCTGGGTCCCCCCTCAAACTCTTGGGTCCCCCCCAGCTGGACCCACCGTCAGTGTCCAGGACGTAGCTGTTCTCCTCCAGGTGCAGCTCCCCCTCAGGCTGTGGGAAAGGGGTGTCAGAGGGGACCCAAGTGTCCCTGGGGGCCCCCGAGTGTCCAGGGGGGACCCAAGAGTTTGGGGGAGACACAGGGGGTGGGGGGGGGTGTCTCACCTCGACATGGAGGACACGGGTGATGCTGTCACCCAGCCCCCAGGGCCCGCGGGCTGTAACAGTGACAGGGACATCCCCAGGACGCAGGGCCACCAGGGTGAGGGGCAGGGCCACCGCCCCCCCAGGGGGCACCTCCAGGCGCTGGGGGGTCCCATCCAGCCCCGCACAGACCCCTTCAGCCACCGCCAGTGTCACTGTCACCTGTGCCATCACCATGTCACCTGTCGGCCATGAGGTGGGAGGGGGGGAGGCTATGGGGCAGGGAGGGCTATGGGGCACAAGGGGTGGTTGTGGAGCATGGGTGGCTATGGGGCATAGGGGATCTATGGGGCAGGGGATGGTTATGGGGCACAGTGATGGCTATGGGGCACTGGATGTGGCTGTGAAGCAGTGGTTTGTTTTGTGGCAGGGGGTGGCTATGGGGCACAGTGAGTTGGCTATGGGGCACCGGATGTGGCTGTGAAGCAGCAGTTTGGTTTGTGGCAGGGGGTGGCTATGGGGCAGGGGGTGGCTATGGAACTCAGGAGAGTGTCTGTGGGGCACAGGGGGGTAGCTACGCATCAGGGGGTGGCTATGGTGCAGGGCAGAGCTATGGGGTTACAGAGGGGATCTATGGGGCACAGAGGGGATCTATGGGGCACAGGGGGCATCTATGGGGCACGAAGAGGAATCTCTGAGGCACAAGGTATTTACTGGGCAGGGGAGCATCTATGGGGCAGGGAATATCTATCAGGTTGGGGACTCACGTTGATGCCGTGGGGCAGTCTGCTGTGAATGTGGGGCAGGAGCTGCAGCTGCTCATGGGGGTGAGTGCTGGGGGGCAGCTGCAGCGCCACATAGAGCTCTTGGGTCACCGTCACCCGCTGGGCCACTGCCACACACAGGCCTGCCGTGGGGTGGGGACATTGGGACATTCAGGATCGTGGGGACACATGGGGATATGGGGGAACATGTGGGGACATAGGAGACATGGGGGAATATGGGGGACATAGGGGATACAAGGGGACATGGGGACATGAGGGGACATGGGGAGAGATGGGGGGAACTTGGGGGTCCAGGGGACACCATGGGGACACTGCTCCATGGGTGACATGGGATGGTGGCATCACCCTAGGGGTCACTGGTGCCTGGGGACACCACAGGATAGGTGGGGACATGGAGTGACCACATCACGGTGGGGTGACAGGGATGTTGGGGACAAGGGGATCAGTGGGGCGGGGTGGGAACATGGAGACCCCATGGGGAGATGACACTGTGGGGACACTGAAGTGACACTCACCGTGGCCGGGGATGACTGCAATGGCCTGGATCTCCCAGGTGGTGATGGAGTCGGGAAGGAGCACTGTGAAACTGGGGACGTGGAGGGAGGGCATTGGGGACAATGGGGACACGGGGGGTGTGGAGACATGGGGAGACATGGGGGGGACACACAATGGGGACACAGGTGACAGGGAGACAGTGGTGTCACCTGGTGGTGGCGTTGGCGGTGACGCTCCTCCACATCCAGCTCTCGGGGAAGAAGCTGCGGGTGGGGATGTCCTCCTCCCCCCAATCCTGCTCCAGCTCCGGGAACAGCGCTGGGACCAGGCAGCCCATCATCCCCCCGGGTCACCCCCCACCCCCCCCAAGGACCCCAAAGTGACACCCTTCCCCCCCAGAACCCTCCCAGGGACCCTCCAATGACAGCCCCCCCATGGACCCCCCCGGTGTTCCCCAGAGACCCAGGCAGCGGGGTCATCCTCCCCTCCCCCCATCCCAAGACTCCCCCACCCATGAGTGGCCACAATGACTCCCCCCAGCCCCCCGCCATGGAACCCTCACCCTCTAAGCCCCCATCCATGACCCCCTCCCCTCCCATATGCCCCCCTTCCCCAATGACACCCGCCCCACAAGCCCCCCAAGACACCCCCCGCATGGGCCTCCCATCCATCCCCCCCTTTCCTTTAATGACCCCCCCATGGACCCCTCCACAGACTGTAACCCCCCCCCTCCATGAGCCCCCCAGTGACCCCCCTGTGCCCCCCACTACTCACTTCGTGCCACCCCTGCCGCCCACCCCCGGCGTCTCCGGGCACGCGCGCGCCGGCAGCAGCGCAGAAAGGCCACTCGGCACCCCCCGGCCTCAGGGACACGCTGGGCCCGCTGGGAACATGTCACCTGCAGTGGCAGCGTCACCCCCCCGTCCCGGCAGCAGCGCCCCAACACCGTGTCATTCCCCTGGGGGGCACCTGGGGACAGGGAGATGTCAGGAGGGACACAGCGGGGACATGTGGGACGCTGTGGGACATGGGTGACACCACGGGACATGGGTGACACCGTGGGGATTATGTGGGGACATGGGTGACACCATGGGACATGTGGGGACATGGGTGACACCGTGGGGATTATGTGGGGACATGGGTGACACCATGGGACATGTGGGGACATGGGTGACACCGTGGGGATTCTGTGGGGACATGGGTGACACCATGGGACATGTGGAGACATGGGTGAAACCACGGGACATGTGGGTAGCACCACGGGACATGTGGGCGACACCATGGGACATGGGTGACACCGTGGGGATTATGTGGGGACATCGGTGACACCATGGGACATGTGGAGACATGGGGAACAGTATGGAGAAACCGGTGACAACATGGGAACACATGGGTGACACTATGGGGACATGGGTGAGCCACACACATGGCTCAGAGATGGGACACAGGTGACACCATGGGGAGACGCAGGGACACAAGTGACATCACGCACGGGGCTGAGGGACATGGTCAGGGACATGGGGGACACCATGGGGATGTAGGTGCCACCATGGGGACACTATGGGGACACCATGGGACATGCAGGGGCAGTGGTGACGCCACACTCATGGACTGGGGACATTGGTGACACCACAGGGACATGGATGACAGCACGGCCAAGAGCAGGGGGATGAGGGAGATGCAGGGACAGGGATGGGGACAAGGACAGTGACCAAAGGCCACCAGAAAGGGGAGGGGGCGAGGGGCTGGGGGCGGGGGGACAGGGGGACACGGTGACACTGACCTGTCTCCAGCAGACCCAGCAGCTTTGAGGAGCGACGGGGGCGGTGGGGGGTGGGGGGACACCCAGGGGCTGGGAACAGGGACACCCGCGTCACAGGGACACCCCATGTCCCCCCTGCCCCCCCATATCCCTTGTGTCCCCCATGTCCCCCCACATCCCCATGTCCCCTGTCCCCTCATATCCCCCCGGTCCCCCCTGTCCTCCACGTCACCAATGTCCCCCCATGTCCCTCCACGTTCCCATGTCCCCCCATATCCCCTCATGTCCCCCCATGTCCCCACTCACGTGGTCCTGGGGGGGGGTCGGGCCCCCCAAACACCAGCCCAGCTGCCCTGAACATCTCTTCGGCGTCGGGGCCCCCCCCGGAGCCACACCCCAAATCGCTGCTCCCCAAAACTGTGTCCACCTGGCGGGGTAGGTATCGAGGGGTCGGGTTACCCCACTTGTGTGGGTGTCACCCCACTCACACCAAGGGGTCCCCAGAGCCGGGGGGGTGACATTGGAGGACCCCAGGGATTTGGGGGATTCATCCAGGGGCTCCCCAGGGAAGTTTTGGGGGGAGTCTCAAGGTTTTGGGATACCCGGGTCTGGGTGGTCCTGGTTTAGGGGGTACCAGGGTTTGGGGGGTTCCAAAGTTTGGCGGGGGGGAGGGGCTCAGGTAAGGAGGTACCAGGTTTTGGGGTTCCCAGGTTTGGAGGTGCCCAGGATTAGGGGTTCTGGGATTGGGGTTCCTGGGTGCGTGTGGGTCTCAGGTTTGGAGGGGCGCCGAGTGGGTTTCGGGGTGCTGGGTTTTGGGGTTCCCAGAATGTTGGGTGCTGGCTCCCAGTTCTTGGGGAATCCCCTGTTTGGGGATCACCAGGGTGTGGGGAGTCCCAGGTTTGGGGGTGCCCAGCGTTTGGGGTGTTCATGTTTGGGAGTCCTAGGCTTGAGGGTGCTGTTTTGGGGGTCCCCAGGGTTTGGGCTGCCCAGGGGTTTTTGGGGTCCCACATTAGGGGGATCCCAAATTTGGGGGTCACAGGTTTGGAGGGATCTCAGGTTTGGGGGTTCCTGGGCTTGGGGATCCCCAGGATTTGGGTTACCCAGGGTTTTGGGGGGAATTTCAGGTTTGGGGGTCCTGCCTTTGGGGCGATCTGGGCGGGGCTCAGGTAGGTTTGGGATATCCCCAGTTTTGGGGTATCCCCAGTTTTGGGGTGTCCCAGTTTTGGGGTGACCTGGGCAGGGCGCAGGCGGTGCCGTGGCTCCAGCTCCAGGAGGGCAGCGTCGGTGGCCGCGAGGGCCAGGGTGGCCACGGGGGCCCCTGGCAGTGTCACCCTCCCTGTCACCTTCAGCGGCGTCTGGGGACGCAGGGGGGACCCCCGCCGCCCCACCTCCACCCGCACCTGCCACGCACCAGCTGCTCCCAGTGCCCTCCCACCAGTGCTCCCAGTCTGCCCAGTGCTCCCGGCACCCTCCCAGTCTGCCCAGTGCCCTCCCAGTGCTCCCAGTGCATCTGGTGCCACCAGTGCCCTCCCAGTGCCCTCCCAGTGCACCCAGTGCTCCCAGTCTTCCCAGTGCCCTCCCAGTGCTCCTAGTGCTCTCAGTGCCACCCCCCCCAAGTCCCCCTCCAGTGTTCCCCGTGCCCCCATTGTGCCCAGTGGCCTCCCAGTGCTCCCAGTGCTTCTGGTGCCACCAGCGCCCTCCCAGTCTGCCCAGTACCCCCAGTGCTCCCAGCGCACCCAGTCTGCCCAGTGCCCTCCCAGTGCCCCCCCACCTTGTCCCCATGTCCCCATTGTGCCCAGTGCCCTCCCAGAGCTCCCAGGCTGCCCAGTACATCCAGTCTTCCCAGTGTCCCCAATGTTCCCAGGCCTCACAGTCCCCCCCAGTGCTCCTCCTCCCCTGAGTATCTCCATCACTCCCAGTTCTCCCAGTTCCCCCCAGTGCCGCACCTGGCTGTGGCAGGAGCTCACCACGGGCACTCCCCAGCTGGCGGCCACCAGCTGCCCCTCGGCCTGGAAGAAGGCCACCAGCCGGAGCCGCGGGGCCATGGCCGGGGTCACCGGCAGCGTCACCTCTGTCACCGTCCCCCGCCGCACGCCCCGGGCAGCCACCAGCCGCCCCCGTGCCACCGCCTGGACCACAACACGGGGGACACGGGGCATGACACGCGCACACACATGTAACACGCGGGTGGGATATGACACGCTCCCGGGACACGCGACGTGCAGTATGGACATACAACACGCAACCTGGCACACGCAACGTGACACGCAACGTGTGATGGGCACGCAGGGCACAGCGTACTCACGGAACATGCAACACGCACACGCAACACGCAACTCACACCCCCAGGATGCAACACAACACGCACACCTGACACGTAATATGCAACATACAACATCCCACATGCACGCGTGACATGTGAAGGGCACATGGGACACGCAACACACAGTGCACAGCACACAACACGCAACAAGCAACACACAACACAACACGACACGCACATCCACCATGCGTCTGCACGCAGGATATGGCACACTCATGGAACATGCAACACGCAACACATATGTGTAAGACGGGACACAACATACAACGCGCACACCTAAAATATGACATGTGACACGCAACACCCAACATGGCCAGGCGACATGCACTGTGCACACAGGACAAAAGAGACACACAAGACGCACACAGGACATCGCGCGCACGGAAAACATATAACATGCAAATTCAACACAACCTGCAACATGCAACATGCACATGTGACATGCAAGGCCTGACAGGCACACACAACGTGCAACATACGATCTGCAAGATGCAATGTGCCCATGGGACATGCTATTCCCGTGTGACACACAACACGCAACACACATGTAGGTCGTGACATGCATGGGTAACGTGTAACACGTATCCCAACATGCACATGAACATGCAACACACACGTGGCACATGAGAGGCACGTTCAGTGAAATACGCACACGTGATGCAACATGCAACACATGAGGTGCCACACATGACACAGTAAGCGTGCACACACAACGTACAACACCCCCGTGTCACGGGCAGATAGGACATGACACGCACGTGACACACACGGCGTGACACAGGGCACATGACATGCACGTGGGATGAGGTGCACGCATGTGTCGCATGCACACGTGACACCCACACATGTCACACCAGCCCCATTGGAGGTGGGGCGTGCACGGAACATGCAGACTGCACATGTGACGTTAGGCCCAACACCCCACGTGGACACGGGACACTGCCCACCTGTTGCACGTGACACGTGTCGTCTTCATACCCCCACGCAACACGTGACATGCCCCAGGACATGTGACATGGGACGTGTGACATGGGATGGGCCCAGAGGGAGACCCGGGGGTCAAGGGGTGGGGGGGGAGGGCTCAAAGGGTCCCAGGGGTGCCCCAAGGGGTCCCCAAGGGGTCCTCAAGGGGTCCCCAGGGCACCAGGAGTCCCAGGGGGGTGTTGGGGTCCCCAGGGGGTGTGGGTCCCTGGGGGTCTCACCAGCAGGTGGTAGATTTGGGGGGCTGGGGGGGGGCCCACGTCACGCAGCTGGAGCCGCAGCAAATCTCCGGGGCGCAGGGGCCCCCCGGGACCCTCCAACAGCAGGAACCGCCCCGAGACTGGTGTCACCGGTGTCACCGTCAGCTGTGCCCGCACCGGGGGGGACCCCGGGGACCCCGCCTCCACCTGCCCCCCAGGAGAGGGGACACCATAATGCGCGTGTCCCTATGTCCCCCCCTGTTGCCCCATATCCCCCGTGTCCCTCCATGTCCCTATGTCCCCATGTCCCCCCATGTCTCCACATGCTTCCCAAGTCTCCATGTCCATGTCCATGTCCCCCCATGTCCCCCCATGTTCCCCCTATGTCCCCCCATGTCCTAACATGCTTCCCATGTCCCAGTGTCCCCCCATGTCCCCCCACGTCCCCCCATGTCCCCACGTGCTCCCCATGTCCCAGTGTCCCCCCATGTCCCCCCATGTTCCCCCCATGTCCCCACGTGCTTGCCATGTCCCAGTGTCCCCCCATGTCCCCCCGAGTCCCCACTCACGCTCAGGCTCAGCTCGCTGGCCCCGCTGGGGACGTTGATGGGGACAAGGATGTCCCCCCGAAGATCTGACTGCAGCTGGATGGGGGGTGGGGCGGTGGCCCCTGTCACCCGCACCCCAACCTGCACCCCCACACCTGGGGCCGCGGTCCCACTGGCATCCAGCACCCGGCCCTGGGGGGGGTAACCGGGTGTGAGGCCACAACCGGTCCCCAGGGGCTGTCCCCACGTCCCCTGTCCCACGTCCCGCCATATCCCCCCTGTCCCCCCTGTCCCCCTGTTCCCCCATATTCCCCCTGTTCCCATGTCCCCCCCATATCCCCCCTGTCCCCATGTCTTCCCTGTCCCCATGTTGTCCCATGTCCCCCATGTCCCC
>BJBW01010464.1:0-16203 GCA_004320125.1 Scolopax mira | reverse complement strand
TGTCCCCCATGTCCCCCGACCCCATGTCCCCCCCATATCTCCCCTGTCCCCTGCCCCCCACGTCCCCCACAACCCCCATGTCCCCCATGTCCACCCTGTCCCCACATCTCCTGACCCACATTCCCTATGTCCCCACTGTCCCCATGGCCCCCACCCTATGGCCCCCCATGGTCCCATCCCATGCTCCCTCATCCCGGTGCCCCCCTGCCCTCCCAGCACACCATGCCCTGTCCAAGACCCCGCTCCCTCGCTCGCAGGCCCTGCCCCCACTCACCCGCAGGAGGAAGGGTGCCCCCGGTACGAAGAAGCGGGGGGTGAACCCCAGGTCCAGAGCCCAGGGGGTGTCCACCAGCTTCACCCCCACCTGCTGACGCACTGCCTCCCCCCCTGGACAGGCCCCGTGACGTCAGAAAGAAGGGGGACACACCTGGCCCCGCCCTTCCCAGGACATATCCCTCCCCCCCCCGCCACCTGGTTCTGCCCTGGCCACGCCCACACCCCATCTGACCACGCCCTCAAGCCAGGCATCCCCCCATGACCCTAACTCTGCCCCCACCCACTCTAAAGCCCCTCCCACTTTCACAAGCTCCTCCCACTTTCACCCTTTCTCCCACCCCTTTCCTCGGCCCCGCCCCCTTCCTTGACCCCACTCCTTTATCACTCCCTTTTGCCAGCCCCGCCCCCTTACCTAGCCCCACCCACTTTCACAAGCTCCTCACACTTTCCCCTTCCCCTCCCAGCCCCGCCTCCTTTACAAGCCCCTCCCACTTCCCCAGACACACCCCCTTTCATCATCCCCGCCCCCTTCCCCCAGCCCTGGCCCCTTGCCCCGGCCCCGCCCCTTTGCCCAGACCCGCCCCCTTGACCCGGCCCCACCCACTTGCCCTGGCCCCGCCCCTACCCTCATCATTGATGACGGTGAGGGCCAGCTGTAGCCCCTCCCCCCGCAGCTCCTGCGGGGCCACGCCCAGGGCGGTGACAATGGCGTCCAGGGTGACATTGAACTCCGCCTCCCCTGACGTCACCTGGAAAGGGCGGGGCCAGGGGAGGGGCAGAGAGTTTTTGGTATTTTCCGGGGGGGCCCACAACTTTGGGGGTCCCTGAATGGGTTTTGGGGTCCCTGGGGTGTTCTGGGGGTCCCACGGTGGGTTTTGGGGTCCCCTGGGTGCATGTTTAGGGCCTAAGAGGGTTTGGGGAGTTCCCAGGAGGATCTGGGGGGCTTTGAGGTAGAGAGGATTTTGGGGGCCTTTTGGGGAGAGGATTGGGGGTTTCCCAGGTGGGATTTGGGGTGCCCACTGGATCTGTTTTAGGGGGCCCTAAGTGGGTTTTTGACATCCCTGGGAGGTTTTGGGGTCCCTCATAGAGTGTTTTGAGGTTCCCAAGGGGGGTTGGAGGGTCCCTGAATGGGTTTTGGGGTCCTCGGGGTCTATTATGGTTCCCCAGCGGAATTTTTGGGGTCCAGGGGGGGAGTGCCCTCATGTGCATTTAGGTCTCTTGGCGGGTTTTGGGGTCCCCGAAAGATTTGGAGGCTCCTCAGAGGATGTTTTGGGATCCCCATGGGGTCCCTGAGGGGTGTGGGTTGTGGTTCCCTGAATGGATTTTGAGGTCACCAGGAGGTTTTAGGGGTCCCCAGGGAGGTTTTAGTGGCCCCCAGGGTGTGTTTTACAGGCCCCTATGAGAATTTTTGGGGTCCCCAGGAGGTTTTGGGGTCCCTGGGAATCGGGAACATGAGATTTTGGGGTCCCCAGGAGGGTTTTGGGGTTCCCGTGAGGGGTTTGGCATCCTGGGGGATGGTTTTGGGGTGCCTGGGGGAGGGGATGAGGGGGTTTCGGGGTTTTAGGGGTTTGGTGGGTTTGGGGTGCCCACAGGTTTTTGGGGGCGTCTCACCTTGCGGTGCTGCTCCAGCCCCCGGAGGAAGGGGCCCCCCCGCAGCCCCACGCGCAGCTGTGCCCATCCCCCCACCGCCGCCCCATCCAGGTACCTGGGGGGGACCTCAAAATCAGGGGGAGGCCCCGAAATCAGGGAGGGGCCCCCACAGGTCGTGGGGGGGCCCTAAATCAGGGGAAGGGTCCTGAGATTGGTGTGGGGGTGGGGTGGGGGTGTGTAAATGTTGTGGGACCCCAAAGTCAGAGGGGGAGTCTCCAAATTAGAGGGGGGACACCACGAAATTGGGAGTGGGGACCCCAAAGGTAAACAGGAGTCAAAGGGGGGGGGGGGTGTCCATAAGGATTAGGGGGGCACAGAAATTTGGGGGGCCAGGGCAAAGTCTGGGGGGGGTAGACCCCAAATGCCTTGTCCCAGAGGACCCCAAAAATCAGGGAGGTCCCCAAAATTCTTGGGGGGGATCCCAAGGGTGAGTAGGGGCCGGGGGGGGGAGGGGCTGCAAAGGTTGGGTGTTCAGGGGGGGGTGTCCCCAAAGGTCCCCAGGGTGTGGGTGGGGGGGTGTCCCAGAGGTGGGGGGGGGGTGGGGGGGGGGGGGGGGGGGGGGGGGGGGGGGGGGGGGGGGGGCAGTACCGCACACGCAGGCGCAGGCGCAGGGTGGGGGAGGGGCCGGGCCCCAGCAGCAGGAACCGGGGGTCGGGAAGGACCTGGACCGAGAACCCAGGGAGCGCTGGGGGGAAAGGGGCGTAAGGAGGGGCGTGGCCTCCGCGGCAGGGGCGGAGTTGGGTATAGGGGGCGGGGCGTCAAGAGGGGCGGGGCCTCTGTCTGAGGGGGCGTGATGTCAGGAGGAGGGGCGGATCAGGGTGTCAGGATGGGGCGGGGCCTCAGCGGGAGGGGGCGGGGCTTTGGGAAGAGGGGTCTTGGTGGGAGGGGGTGGGGCGCCAGGAGGGGCGGGTCTTCAGGAGGGGAGGGGCTTCATTGGGAGGGGCAGGGCAGGGTGTCAGTATTGGGCGGTGCCTCAAAGAGAGGGGGTGGAGCGTCACGAGGGGAAGGTCCTCACTGGGAGAGGTGGGGGGTGGGGGGCGGGGCTTCAGGAGAGGAGGGGCATCCCAGAGTCCCCAGGNNGGGGCGGGGGGGGGGGGGGCGGGGGGGGGGGGCGGGGGGGGGGGGGGGGGGGGGGGGGGGGGGGGGGGGGGGGGGGGGGGGGGGGGGGGGGGGGGGGGGGGGGGCTTCAGGAGAGGAGGGGCATCCCAGAGTCCCCAGGGGTTCTCGGTCCCTTCTGCCCCTCCTCACTGGTCCCTCCCCGCCCTCCCCCTTCCCTGCTCTGCCCCTCCCCCCCCATCGCCCCTCCCCCCGCCCCTCCCCCACCGTAGGGCCGCACGCTGAAGGTGGCCGAGCCTTGGGTCTCGGGGCTGGCGACGAGCTGGGCCTGGACCCGCCACTGCCCCGGCCTGGGGGCAGCAATGGGGTGGGACCCCACGGAACCCCCAGCCCCACACGACCCCATAGAGCCCCAGACCCCACTCCACCCTTCCCCATGGCCCCACAGCCCCCATACCACCCCCCATCCCCATAGCCCCCATATCACCCCACCCCACATCACAGCCCTCATATCACCCCACCCCACTGCCCCATAGCCCTCATATCACCCCACACCACTCCATAGCCCTCCAGACCCATAGCCCCCACACCACCCCGTAGCTCCCCAGCCCGACCCCACACCGCCGCCCCATAGCCTTCATATCAGCCCACACCACCCCATAGCCCCTCAGCCCCACCCTGCCACCCCACAGCCTTCATATCACCCCATACCACCCCATAGCCCCCCAGCCCCACCCAACCCCACTGCCCCATAGCCTTCATATCACCCCACACCATCCCCATAGCCCTCCAGACCCATACCCTCCACATCACCCCATAGCCCCTCAGCCCCACCCCACTGCCCCATAGCCCCCATATTCCCTCAGACCACCCCATAGCCCACACCACCCTGTAGCCCTCCAGCCCCATAGCGGCCCCACTCACGGAGCAATGTCGGGCAGCACCATCTGGTCACTCAGCACTGACCCCATGGGCACCCGTTGCCCCTCCCGCACTCGTGCCCCCAGGGGGTTCTGGGAGTCGGGGGACAGGAGATGATGTGGGGCCCCGACCCACAGCCCAACCCATGGCACCCATAGGGCCACCCACAGCCTGGCCTTGGAGTACTCACTCCAGCCCCATAGAAACAGCCCAACCCTATAGGGCAGCCCCATAGATTCAACCCCCTAGAGCTTTCCCATAGGACCACCCCAACCCCATAGGGTTCTCCCCATAGCTCCAGCCCCATAGTGCAAACCCTGTAAGGCCACTCTGTAGGTTACCCCAGTACCCAAAGGGGCAACCCAATCCCATAGGATTTCCCCATAGCCCCAGCCCCATAGCACCTCTGCAGCCCCATAGGCTACATCATAGCCCCAGTCCCATAGAGCCGCCCCCCAGCCCAGCCCCTCACCGTGATGGTGACCAGGATGGGTTCTGCGTTCGGGCGCAGGTCGGGGTCCAGGGAGAAGATGCGGAACCGCACTGGGGAGGGGTGGGATCCATGGGGCGGGGGCACATATAGGTACCCACGGGGCAATTTGTTGTGATTCTTCGTGCTTTTGGGGTGAATATGGGGGGGCAGCTTGCGGGCATTTAGGGTGAATGTCTGGGATTTGTGGGAGATTTGTGCAAATTTGGGTGATTTGGGGGTAATTCAAAGGGATTTGGGGGAGTTATGTTTGATTTGGGGTGATTTGGGTAAATTTAGGGTTGTTTGGGAGAGCTCTGTAGAATTTTTGATGATTTCAAGTTGGATTTGTGGTGATTTCTGAGTGGATTTGGGAGATTTTGGGAGGTTTGGGGTGATTTGGAGCAAATTAAGGCATTTTGGGGGGGATTTGGGGTAATTTTGGAGTGATTTGTGGCAATTTGGAGGTAATTTGTGGTTTTGTTGTGATTTTCAGTGGTGCATTTGTGGTAATTTGGGGGTAATTTGGTGGTATATGGTGTAATTTGAGGATACTTGGAATGATTTGAGGGTGATTCATGACTATTTCTGGCACTTTTGGGGGTAATTTTGGAGTGATTTGTCATTATTTTGGTGTTTTGTGGGGTTTTTTTTGGTGATTTGGGAATATTGGTGTGATTGTGGTGTGATTTTGGGGTAGTTTTTGGCAACTTGTGATTTTGGTGTATTTGGGATAAATTTGGAATGATTTCTGGAATTTGGGGTAATTTGGGGATAATTTAAGGTAATTTGGCTGTGAGTTGCGGTGATTTTGTTGCGATTTTGATATATTTGGCATAATTTTGGGGTAATTTGGGAGTATTTGTGGGTGATCGTGGGGGTTCCTTGGGGATAATTTGGTGATTTTTGGTGATTTTGAGGTGATTTTTTGGGGATTTTGGGGTAATTTTGGTGTATTTGGCTTAATTTTGGTGGGATTTGTGGGATTTGGAGTAATTTTGGTGTGATTTGGTGTGATTAGTGGTAATTTTGGGGTATTTTGGGTAATTTGAGGAGATTTTGGTACCTTTGGGATAATTTTGGCATCATTTGTTCAATATGGGTTAATTTGGGTTGGTTTGGGGGGATTTAGGGTGCTGGGGGGAGTGTCTCACCTGTCTGCCGTGGAGCATAGAGGGGTTTGTCGGTCTGGAGCAGGAGCATCCCCCGGGGCCCCCCCAGCCCCACACGCACCCTCCGGGGAGGTAAGTGGAGGCTTTGGGCCTCCAGCAGCAGTGTTGGCCCCATGGCGGCCTCCAGCGCCCCACAGCGCCTGGCCTGCTCCGGGGTCACCTGGGGGCAGGGGGTCGCTGGGGCTCAGGGGGCCATGGGGGGCCACTATGAGGTCCCCCTGCCCCACAGGAATGTCCCCATCCCCACGTGCCCGCCACATCCTATGGGGACATACTGATGCCCCCTCTCTTCCCTCTGCCCCCCAGACCCCCACACCTCAATGTTCAGGATCTGGCTGAAGTCATTGTGGGTCCCAAGGTCGAAGTGGACTGGGGGGGCGCAGGGTCTCCCCCCATGGTCACTCTCCCCGGGCCAGGCTGTCACCGTCCCTGTCACCGGCCCCACGGCCGCCACCAGCAGCCCCATGGGGGTCCCCAGGGCCACGAGTCGAGGAGCCACCAGCACCAGCCTGGGGGAGACACAGGCTGGCTCACAGCTGCTGCACGGCTGCACCACAGACCCCTCCACCGCAGGAGTGTCTCAGAGCACCCCCTCCCCCCCTGCCCCACAGGTACCCCACATGTGCCTTGATGCCTCCCCCGCTCCATGGCTGCCCATACCTGTCTCATAGCTTCCCCCACCCTCTAGAACCCCAATAGCCACTCTTGGCGCTATAGCTACCCCATAGCCCCTCACAAACCCCATAGGATCTTAACAGGCCCCCTAGCCCCATAGATGTGCCATAGGTGCGCCAGCCCCATAACCTCTCCCAGCCCCATTGCTTCCCCAGAGCCTTCCATAGTCCCTCAACCCTATAAGTGCTCCATACTCACACTGAGTCCCATAGCAGCCTCAGAGGCCCCCAAGGTCTAACCCAGCCCCATAGCTGCTCCATAGTTTAACCCTGCCCCATAGCCTACCTTTCCAGCCCCATAGCTCCTCACAGTGCCCCCAATCCTATAAGTGCTCCGTAGTCACACTCAGCCTATAGTCCACCCTTCCAGCCCCATAGCTGCCCCAGAACCTCCCATTGTCCCTCCAGCCCCATATGCCATTCCAGACCCAATGCAGCCCCATAGTCCCTACTCAGGGTCCTGGGTGCTGCCCCCCAGGAGAGGCGGGAGGAGGAGGAGGACAAGGAGATCCAACACCCAACACGGCCCCATGGCAGCGCTGGTGTGGGGCAGCCAGGGCAGGTGGTAGAGGGTGAGGGAAGCGGGGATCAATCATTAACCAGGGTTCCCCCGCTGGCTTGACGGCCACTGACCCATGGGGTCATGTGATTGTGGGGAAATGGCTCTGTGTGATGGGGGGGCTATGGGGCAGGGGGACTCAGTGATGGGGGAAAACAGGGAACCCTATGGGGTCTGTGAAAAGTTGTGGGGTGCTATGGGGTTTGTCAGAAGTCATGGGGCTTCACAAGGTCTGGAGGACAAGCGCTGACCCATGGGATTGAGGTTGGATGTAGTGTGTGAGTCCCACCAGACCCCTCAGGTGACCCTCGGTCCCACAGCCTCCTCAGGTGACCCTTGATCTTGCGCCACTTTCCCTGTGTTGAACCTGCTGAGGTACCTCAGGGCCCATTTCTCCACCTGGTGAGGTCCCTCTGGGCTCTCAACTTCTCCTCTCAGTTTGGTGTCTGTGTCAAACTGGTGGCGGTGGGACCGCCAGCCAGACCATGGATAAAGATATGAGGCAGGTATTGACCCCCCTGGGGTGGGGCCCAGACTCTGTGGTGGAAGGTGTTCAAGGTCCTCCTGACCAGCTGGAAGGTGTCCCTCCAGTGTCTCCATGTATCCTGCCAGGCTCTAGGGGCAGGATGTGTCTCCCCCTAGAGAGGGCCTAGAGGCCCTAGAGGGCTTCCACTCCCCATCTCTCCACACCTGATGAGAGGGTGGGGGATGGGTGTTGTAATCACTGATGATGTCACCTATGAGGTTGCCTGGCAAAACCTCTCTCTCCTACCACCAGGTCATGTGTGATGTCATGTGGGGGTGGCCTACCCTCCTGCCCTCTCCACACCCGTGTTTCAAACAGGGGCTGCAGTGGGGAGGACGTGGGATGGGTCCCACCACCCCACCCCAATGTTACCCTGGGACCACACAGTGACACTCTGAGGAGACCCTGGTGACCCCTTTGGGATCTCTCTTAGTGACCACTGGGCCATGTCTGGTGATATCCCCACGGACCCCGTGGATACCCACCCTGGATGCCATGGGGACACCTTGGCTGTGGCAGTGACCTTCCGGGAGGGTCCCCTGGTGACTCCCCAGTGATTCTCCTGGCATCCCCAGCCCCATCTGAGACCCCCCAATATCCCCTAGTCTCCCCAGAACCAGCCTCCTGAGACCACCCAATCCTCTGCTGTCCCTTCCCACCCTGGGCGCCCTGGGTCCCCTCCTGGAGAGAGGGACACAGGTGACATCACCTTCCCAGAGAACCCCCAGGGTGTCCCAAGTTGTTGTGTTTCTCCTCCATCCTTCTGTGGTGAGTGACAGGGAGGGTGGGGCCACCAAGAGGACATGGGAGGGAGTGGGGGAGGGAGGAAAGGATGGATGGAGAGATGGATGGAGGGGGAGATGGAGGAAGGGATGGAGGGATGGATGGAGGGATGGATGAAGAGGTGGAGGGATCAAGGGAGAGACAGATGGATGGAGGTTTGGAGGGTGCAAGAGATGGAGAGATGGATGGAGGGAGAGACAAAGTGAGGGAGTTGGAGGGGGTTGGAAGGTCAGAGGGATGGAGACATGGATGGAGGAGGGGATGGAGAAACAGAGAAGAGGACAGATGAACAGTGGAAGGGGTTTGTTTTAGGGTTCTCCACTGTGCCCAGCTGCCCCCTTCCCCACACCCTCCCTCCCCATCATGCCCTCCCCCTCCCCCCCTTCCTCTTCCATTGTTGTTACCCCCTCACCCCCTGTTGTCCCTCCCCCCTCCCTTTCCCTCCAGCTCCTTTCCCCTGGTGGTGTCCCCTTGGCCGTGGTTCCTCGAGAGCTGCCAGCAATGGCTGAGATCTCCAGAAGCCGTGGCAGGAGAGACCCCATGGTGCCACGGCGCAGCCCCCGTCCAGCGCAGGCATAGAGGAGGGGGTTCATTGCGCTACTGACGAAGGCCAAGGCAGTGGCTGGTGGCCGTGTGGCTTTGGCAGCCACTTCCAAGATGCCCCCATCCCCTTGGAGGACTGCTGCCACTTCCAACAAGCTGGCCATGTGGTAAGGTCCCCATGTGACGGCAAAGGCCACCACCACAGCAGCCACCAGCCGGAAGGTGTGACGACGCCGTGCCAAGCGGGTCTGGCGTAACCGGCAGATCAGTAGCCCGTAGCCAACAGCTATGATGGTCAACGGTAGGGCCCAACCCAAGATGGTCTCCAGAAGGTTGTGGACCACCAACCAAGACTTTGTGCCATGCAGCCGCTTGCAGTGCCTGTTCTTCACCTGGTGGAAGGGAATGGATGGGGTGGCCAACACCAAAGCCACCAACCAAGTCACAATTGCTGCTCCATGAGCTAACCTTCCAGCACGGTCACCTGCTGTCACCACCGTCGTTGCTGGCCTGGAGACCACCAAGCACCGATGGAGACCCAGAAAAGCAATGAGGAAAATGCTGACATACATGGCGGCGGCGCAGAGGTAGTTGCACCCACGGCAGATGGCCAGGCCCATGTTCCATTGGCCAATGCTTAAGGCCCGGATGTAGATGGGACCAGTGAGGAGGGTGACCATGTCAGCCAAGGCCAAGTGGAAGATGAGGAGGACAGGGACACTGCGCCGGCAGGTGATGGCACAGCTCCAGAGGACCATGGCATTGCCTGGCAGCCCCACCACCACTGCCACCAACAGCAGGGCCAGCCCTACTGCCGCGCCGGGGACAGGGGCAGTGGTGGTGTTGGTGGGGAGTGAGGCGTTGGCGGGGAATGAGGACATCATGGCAGTGGTGAGGAGGGGCTGTGGGGAGAGGGGGAACAGAATCCTCTGGAGAAAATGCAGGTTTCCCTCCGTCCAGCCTTCCTTTCCTCCCTCCCGCTATCCATCTGTCCATCTACCCTTTCTTCCCTCCATTCATCTGTCCTTCAGCCCTCCAACCTGACTTCTCTCTCACCCTTCCCTATGGTCCCTCCCTTTCTCCTCCATCCCCTACCCCTCCTTCCTTCTCCCCACTCTCTGAAGTCTCATAGAATCATAGAATCATCTGGGCTGGAAGGGACCTTCAAAGGTCATCTAGTCCTACTCCCCTGCAGTCACAGGGACACCACCAACTAGACCAGGTTGCCCAGGGCCCAGGCCCCTCTTCTTCTTCTTTTACCCCTCGTGGCTCTTTCCTTCCCAAACCTCCCAGTTACCCCTCTAGATCACCCAGTGGGCCACCACACCACCCATTTGCCCCCCTCAAACTCCCAGTTTCTACCTCACCCAGACATCCTAGTTGTCCACCCAAATCTTCCAGTTGGCCCCCTAGACCTCCCAGTCACCCTCCAGACCTTCTAGTCATTCCCCCCACATCTTTCAGGTGCCCTCTCTCCCCCAAGAACTCCCACCGCAGCCTTTCCTTCTGTACCTTGGGGACTCAAATGTCCTTCCCAGAGCCTCTGGTGAAGCTGGCGGATCCTCAGTGTCCTTATCACCACCAGTGGCTGTGACCGTTAGGTGCCTCTTCCCCTCCACCCAGCCCCAGGCAGGAAGTGTTCATGCAAGAGGAAGAAGGCAGGAAAACCACGAGCAGACAAAGGGGACATGGTGGGGGAGGGATGTTGGACCTTAATTTGTCACCTGGGGAAAGTGACAGGAGTGGTGGCATTGCCCCCAGGAGGAGGTGGTCTGGTTGCTCCATCACATGGTTATGAGGTGGTGGGAGCACATCAAGATGATGTGGAGGGGACAGGGAATGTCTTCTTCTATGCATGGTATGGTCAACGTACCTTCTCTTTCCTCCATCCATCCCGCCCTCCACACCCCTGTCCCATTTTGGCCAAGAAAATGAGGATTTGGACACTGCAAATGATGGTTTTGTCCTCAAAATTTCAGAATGGATGCTTAAAATTTGGCTCAGATCCTCAAAAATTACTGGCTGTATGGTAAAAATGAGCTTTTGGACCCTAAACATAAACTTTTGGACCCAGAAAAGGAGACTTTGGACATTAAATATGACAATTTGAATCTCTAAAACTAGGCTTTGCTGGTTTAAAAATTTGGCTTTTTGTCCTAATCTTGAGACTTCTGTTATAAAAATCAGGATTTGCATGTTAGAAACCCTGGTTTGAACCTTAAAAATGAGGCTTTTGACCTCAAAAATGATGCTTTGGGCTGGGGGCCCATCATCCCTTGAATCCATCAGCCTTGAAGTGGTCAACACTAATGGCCTGGCATCCCTTGGGCCCATCAGCCTTGGTGGGTCAACTTTGGGTGATCATCACTTCTTGGCCTGTCATCCTTAGGGTGTGTTCAACATCTGGGGCCCATCAACCTGACGGTGTTTAACCACCAAGGCCAACATCCTGAGGGACAAACACCCTTTGAAGAGTTCATTGCTGGGGCACATCACCCTTGGGGCGTTTCAGTGGGTTCCCATCACTCCTTGGGCACTTCCTCCTTGTCGCGGTTGACCCTGGGGGCCCATCCATCACTCCTGGGGTGACTCACCCTTGGTGCCCATCACTGGGGCCCATCACCCATGACCCTGGGGCCCATCATCCTGGGACCTGTAACCCTGGGTCCAATCACCTTGGGTGCCCATCTCCCTGGAGATTATGATCCTGGGGCATGTCACCTTGGAGGCCATCAGTCCTGGGCCACCAGTACAAGGGAGCTGGAGTGATTGGGAAAGAGTCCAGTGAGGGGGCCCTGAGATGCCCCATGGCTGGGGCCTTTTTGGAGGGTCCAGAACTGGTTGGCCTGGAGAAGACTTCTCTGTGAGGGGTCCCACGCAGGGTACAAACCTGGACACAGAGTGAGTTGTGGGGGAGTACACTTTTTTACTAGGGAAGTGATTGGGACTCCCTGGGGGGGTTCTGGGGTCTCCTGATAACTCTCAAGGATGCTCCTGATCCCCCCAGCACCCCATGAAAGTCCCTGCTGCACCCTGAGGATCCACAGAGCTTTTCTCTGCAGAGGGATGGCAGGTGACACTGGGGGGCTCAGCCTGTCCCCCAGGCCAGCGCATGGAGGCGGTGTGCAGCATCACGCAGCCGCCCACGGTACTCGAGGCTGCGGTGCAGCCCAGGGGAAACGGGCTCCAGCCCCCTCTGCAGCCCCCAGCACCCTGCAGCGATGGTCCCCGTGGAGTCATTGTCCCCACCGTGCAGCACCCCCCTGGCACACATGTCCTCCCAGGAGCTGCCAGCGGCCAGCAGGGCCTCCAGGGCCACCATGGGTGCGTCATGACCACTGCGCCCTGCCCACCCCTCCAGTGCCCAGCCCAGGTACGCCGCGTCCCGCTCAGCCGGCGATGGAAGGAGTGGCACCTTGGGTGGGCCACCACCCTCCAGAAGCCCCCGGGATTCCAGGTACCTGCAAGGACATAGGGACATTGAGGTCACTGGGGATACTGGGGTCAACAGGAACACCAGAGACATGGTGATACTGGAGTCATAGGAACACTGGTTTCACCAGGGATTTTCGGGTCACTGGTGTTACCAGTGACAACAGCGTAACCAGTGATACTGGGGGGGCATGGGGCTGTGGCTCTCCAGCAGACCCTGTGACAGCAGGTGCCTGTGGGGACACTGGGGATTATTGGGACACCTGGTGGCATCATGGCAGTGGCTGCAGTGGAGTCACCAGGAACACCAGGGAAACCAAGGGACACCAGGGACACTGAGGTTGGGGGCTGGGGGGTGGCCCTGGGCCACATTCCCACAAGTGAGGATGACAGCACTGGTCAGCACATGGGGACACTGGTGACCCTGCAGACAGACTTGGCATCAGGGTCAGCAGTGACACCAGGGGCGGTGGGACAGGGGACATAGGGACATTGAGGCACTGGGGCAGAGCAGTGATACAGTACAGGGTACCACCAGGACTGGGGGAGAACATTGTAGGCACCAGTGACACCAGTGACCTCCCAGTATCCTCACCAACCCCTCCCAGTGCTCCAAGTGATCCCCCCTGTCCCCAGAACCTCACCGGTGCCAGGCATCCCCGAAGAAGGGCCAGGCAGCAGCGTTGTCCTCAAGGGCCACCCCAGTGCTTTCAACGTAGTCCCAGGCGAGGGGCAGGACCCGCAGCAGCTCAGCACCCCAGCGCTCTGGGGGCTCCCCCCGAGCCCCCAGTGCCCCAAAGAGAGCCACGGCCAGCGCCCCGAGGTACCCTGAGGGTACAAGGGTCTCAGCAGGGCTCCAGCGTCCCCTCCTCCCCTGTCCCCCCTCCCTGGCACCCACCGGTGGGGTGATGGTGGGTCATACGCCCGCTCTCGATGCTCACTTGGATCAGCGTCGGCAGCTGCGAGGCCCGTGGGTACCTGTGGTGGCTCCAGCTCTCTCCCTGGCCTCCCCTCTCCCTCTCTTGCCAGTATCGTCACCATCCCCACCCCACCGCCCTTGTTCCCTGCTGTCATTCTCCCTCTTGGCCCCACCACCTCCTCACAACTGCCTGGTGATCCCTGTGTCCCCTGCTCCATCGCTGTCCTCGGGTGCTCTGTCTCCCAGGGCTCCCTGTCCCCACTCCCTCAGCTCAAGTGGCCACAGACCCCCCCATACCCAGCACCACCATATCGCCAGTCCCTGGTCCTTGTCCTCTCCAGTGCCAACATCTCCCGGTGTCCCCATCCTCCCCCATTTCCCTATCCCCTTGTCCCCATCCCCTGCATTTCTCCACCACCCTTCATATCCCCATCACCCTTCAGTTCCCGTCGCTGATGTCCCACCTCCCACCATGTCCCCATCCTCCCCTGTATCCCCCATTCCCACACGTGTCTCCTTTCCCCCTTTTTGCTACATCCCCACCATGTCCCCATCCCCTTCCACGTCCTCATACCCTCCTCGTGTCCTGATGCTCCCCCATATCCCTACCCCCGCCATGTCCCCACCCCCGCCATGTCCCCACCCCCGCCATGTCCCCATCCCCCCCATGTCCCCATCCCCTCCGAACCCCTGTTCCCCCTGTTGTGTCCTCGAGCTCCGTGTCCTTGTGCCTTGTGTCCCTGTTACCCCCCCCATCTCCTCATGTCCCCTTCCTTCTCGTTCTCACACCCTCATGTCTCAGTCTCCCAAATCCTGACCCCGCTGTGTCCCCATCTCTGTGTCCCCCCGTCTCCCCATGTCCCTGTCCCCACCTGAGGCCAATGGCCAGGCTGCGCATAGCGGCCCCACAGCCGGTGCCTTTGGGGTTGAAGGGGATGCGGTAGCCCGCGGGCTCCCCTGGCCGCAGCTGCGAGGTGCCTGAGAGGTGGTTGGGGGAGGTGAGGCCCCCTGGCACCCCCTGGCCCACCCTCCCTCGGGGGCTGACATGCCCCTCTCCCCCGACTCACCCAGGATGCTGGTGGGCCCTGGCTTGCGACCCTCCATGTCACCCATGGCGGCCACATAGCGGCGAGCCAGCTCCTGCAGGAGGGGTTCCCCCTCCAGGCCTGGGGAGGGGCAGTGAGTGACCCTCGGGGTCACCCAAATCAGAGGAGAGGGAGAGGCCCTCCCCCCTCCCCCCAAAATGCACCCCCAAAAACTTAATGCAAAGAGGAATATCCGATCCCCTTCCTTCCCCCCATCACCTCCTGCATTGCACCATCCTCACCCACCCCCAACACTGTCCCACAGACAAACCAAAAGGGAGGGGGAAAGAAGACTTTCCCCCCCAGAACCCAAAAGTGGAGGAAGAAGGCCCCCGCCCTCCCCCCCCCAAAATGGGCTGCAAAACCCGAGGTGAAGGGTGATTCCCCCCACCCCCCAACAGGACGGGAAGTGGGAAAACATCCACAAACATCCTGAAACTAAGGAAAAATGGGGAATTCTCCTCCTGAGCATCCCAAATTGGGTGGGAAAGGGGTAATTCCCTTCCCCCCCAACTTCTGCAAACTGTGGGGAAAAATAGGACAGCCCCCACCCCCTAGGGGGAAATGGGGACGCACTCCAATTTGGTTTTTGTGGGAAATAGGGAGCCTCTAAAAGGAGGGGACAATTCGGATGCCCCCAAACTCTCTCCAGGGCTGGTCAGGGACCCCCAAAAGCTCCTCCCTCCAGTTTGGGTTTGGGGTACAATGGGAATACCCCGAACCCTCTCAGACACCCCGCTCCCCCCGCCCCGAGCAGCTCAGAGGCATAAAGGTGACACCCAAACTTCCCTTTGGACTTCCCAATAAAGAGAGCCCTCAACGCCCCCTCAGACCCCTGCCTTGGGGACCCTCCCCTGTGTCTGGCAGGATGCAATGGTGCACGCCCCCCCCAACCCCCACACTCCAACCTGTGGCGAGGCCCTCGGCAGTGGCGAGGTGGAGGATGGTGTCATCGCTGACGGGCCACTCGGGGGGCTCGAGGGAGATGGCCTCCAGCCCCCCCAGTTCAGCCAGTTCGGCGTGGATCTGGGGTCCCGAGGTGCAGTACTCCCAGCGGGCCCCCCGGTACCCCAGGGCGTCCCCCACCCCACTCAGCACCATCGCCGCTTCGTAGGCTTCTACCGGGGGGGGCACCCTGGGGCGGAAAAGTGGGGGTTCAGTTGGTTCCCACGACAGGGCGTGTGTGGGGTTGTGGGTTGTTGGGGACCCCTGGGGACACTCACATCTCCTCCATTGCAGTGGCAGCTGGGGTTGCCCATCAGGTCCAGGGCACGGGACCAGCACTGGCCAGAGGCCCTTAAGGAGGATGCCAGCCCAGGGACCGGAGGGGGACACACAGAGGCACTGTCCCCATGGCAATGGGGATGAGGGAACCCATGGCTTCTGTCCCTGTGGGGTGTCAAGGAAGGAAAAGGCTCCAGGGGGCTCCAAAAGGTGCTAAGGGACACCAGAAGCTCCCAGAGGATCCAAAGAGGACTGGGTGGTACCCAAAGGGACGTGGAGGGGAACACTAAGGGGACTGGGGGGCACCCAAAACAAGGAGACAGGGGATACCCAAAGGGACATGAGGGGTATCCCAAAGGGAAATGGGGGCACAGAGCAGGCACACAGGAGGCAGCCAAAAAGGTGTGGGAAGGTGTGTGCGTGGGGGGGGGGCTGGTGGTCCCTAAAAGAATACCCAGAGGGAAGAGAGGCCTCAGAAGGATTTGGGGACACAGGGGCTGGGGTTCAGCAGATCCCAGGGGAAGGAGGGGACAAGGAAAAAAGGGGCATACCCACAGAGAAATATATTTTCACACCGAGACATATTTTGGGGTGAAATCCCCCAAAATCATGACTGCCTGGGCCCCCTCCGGGAGAGGGCAGTGAGTGGGGTCGGGTCCCACCTAAAAACCTTGCTGGTATTTGCTCTTCAAAAATTAGTAAAATTAACATTTAGTGGTGGGCAGCGAGCAGTTAAAAAAAAAACGTCCTTAAATTTCTGAGCCCTATTTACCAAGTCGGCAGCAAGACCTTGGCACGGGTCCAAGGAAAGCCTCAGAAAAAGTGCAACTTCTGGCTCTCTTTCTGGTTTTCTTTCTCTTTTCCTTTCTTTTTTCTTTTCTTTTCCTTTCTTTTCTTTTCTTTTCTTTTCTTTT
>BJBW01010463.1:0-38828 GCA_004320125.1 Scolopax mira | reverse complement strand
AGACCGGGACAGGGACAAAGACCGGTCCGGGGCCAGCGCCAAGGCCAGAAACCGGGACCGGCACCAGTGCAGAGATCGGGACAGGGACCGGTACCGGGGCGGGGAGCGGCCGTCCCGCGCCGCGGCAGGTCAGTACCCCGGGGATCCGGTCGGGATCGGGTCTGGCTGGCCCCCTGTTCGGTCCGGCTGGGCTCTGGTGGGGGTCCCGCCTCCGAGGGCTGCGTCCCCGCTGTCCCCTTGCATGCAGGTCCCGGTGTCCCGCCGTGCCCGGGTCCGCTGGTCCCTCACAGGGGGCAGGTGCGCCGGTATCCGGTCCCCATGTCCCTTCATGCCCGGGTCTTGGTGCCTGGATCGCTGTGTCCCTACTGCTACCATGTCCTGTCATGCCCGAATCCCGGTGTCTCCCTGTGGCCGAGTCCCGGGGCTTCATGACAGGTCTCACCCTGCCTTCCTTCTCTCCCAGGAAGGAGAAGAAGATGGACAACATGAAGCCCAAGCACCCCGACGAGCAGGAGATGCCCTTCCGCCTGCGGGAGCTCATCAAGAGCCGTGAGGCCATGAAGCGCCCCGACCCCGGCAAGAGGCAGGCGGCAGGTGGGACATGGAACTGGCCTGAGCCCGGTTCCCCGGGGCCTGGCCGAGGAGCCCACGGTGGTGGCAACCGAATCCTGCAGTGGGGCATCCTGCTCCTCCCGGTGATGTCCCATCCCTGCCCCTACCAGCGGGAGGGACCCCCCCCTAGGTCTCCGGCTGGCCCCCGCTGCAGTAATGTCACCCGTCTCTCCTAGAGAAGAAGCCACAGCCCAAGTCAAAGGGCCCCAAAGCCCCCACAGACCTCCCCAAGTTCAGGAGGGGGAAGAAGGAGTCAGAACGCTCCTACATCTGCCGGATGGAGCAGGAGGTGCAGCGTCTCCTCTTCCTCACCAAGAACCAGCCGCAGCGGGAGCCTGAGAAGGAGGCGACGGCACCGGAGAAGTCCAAGAGAAAGAAAGAGTGAGAGCAAGAGAGTGGGGTCAGCCCAGCCCTGGGCCCCAACTTCTGGTGCTTTGCTGGTGCTAGGGGCAACTAGCAGCCCCTCGGGGTGCAGGTGGGGGGGCTGCGGGCCGAATCTGTGGGTCAAAGCTTTCTTCACCCTCCTGCTGCTGGGCTGGAGCTGGGGGAGGCTGGTGCCAGAGGAAAGGGAAAGAGCTGTAGGGCCTCAGGTTTTGGGGGAAACCCATGGGGTAGGAAGTCACTCCCTGCCCGGTGACGAGCCCCGGCCATAACGCGGCTCTTCAGGTTTCAGAATAAGAAGCTGGAAAAAGCACAGAGGAAGAAGGAGGAGAAGAAAGAAGCCATGCTGGAGAAGAGCTTGTTCCAAGGTGGGTCTGACGCAGGGGGGTGGCTGGAGTCATGTCCTGTCCCGGCAGCACGTGGAAAGGTGTGGGATGAGCTGGAGCAGCGTGTCCTGGGGAGCTCCTGCCCGACGCCGCTGCCCTCTTCTCTCCCGTAGACACGGTGGCGTTCGGTGAAGTGGTTACACAGCCACCCACCATCACCTCCCGGCCCAGGGGCCGGGGTCCCACAGAGCAGGTGAGTCGTGGGGGGTAGAAAATGCCTCCCAACCCTCATTTTGTGCCCTCGGGTACCCACACTTTTAGTGGTTGGACCCGGCTCATCTCACCTCCTTTGGGCTGGAAATCAGGCCTGGCAAGGGCAGGGGTGGCCTCAGCCTCCTGGTGGCAGTTCCTTGGAGCCTGGTCCTGGCTTTTTGATCCTCCCTCTCTGCCTGCAGGCTGGACGCAAGCGGCTCCTCCTGACGCCTCGCCTGGGCCAGAGCCAGGTGTCCCCAGTGTCCCCGATGTCGATGGCTCGTCGGCGCATCATGGAGGAGGAGAGAGCACGTGTCATCCAGGCCTACCGGGACATCCAGAGGCGCAAACAGCAGCAGCGGGAGGTGACAGGGGGCAGCACCCAGGGTCCCAGGTGCAGGGTCCCCTCGTGAGCCTCCCTGGTCCCCCCCCACCAGGACTTGATGGGGATGGTTGTCCTGATGCTGCTCTTCTGTTGCTGAGCCCCACAGCCCTTCACCTCGACTCGGGGACGCCCCAGGGGCTGGGTGCTGGGGCACCCCTGCGGTGCCATGGATGCGGTGGCAGTAAAAGTGATGTTGAGGGCTGATGGCGTGAGCGTGTCTGTGTGTCCCTGACCTGCCCGGCTTCCTTCCTGCCGGGAGGGGACACCGCAGTGTGCCGGGTGGCGTGCCGGCAGATGGCAGTCCCAGCCCGCAGCCGGTGCGTTGTCACTGTCACTCGCCGTGGGCTGGCCTTGGCAGGGCTCTAGGTGGGGGGCAGGACCCTCCTTGCTCAGTTTCGGGGGAGACCCCAGTGCCTGGCCATCACCCCTGCAGCCCCCAGTGGGAGGAGAATGAGCCAAGCCTTGGGGACACGGGGCATCCTGCAAGACTCACCTGCACGGTGTCACCTTCCTCCGTTGTTGCCACCGCTCGGGGACCCTGTGCGAGCCTTTAACCCACAGCCACGCTCCCCCCTTGGCACCACCACCCAGCCTGGCACTTCCCCTGGTCCCTCCTGTCCCTGGCAGACAGATTGCGGTGACCTCCCTGCTGCCAGGGACACTGTCACAGCCCCATCATCATACCCACACCACCCCCGTGCCATCCGGCAATGCCCTCCTCCATCCAGACCTGGCACACACCCCATGGAGGGGGGGCTGACGGCCCTCCCCCCAGCTTCCCGGGAGGTGATAACGGGGGGCTGCTCGGGCATAGCCCAGCCTGTGTCTGCCCGTGGGGCCGGCCCGGTGGCCTCACCTGCGGGGCACAAAGGCAGCGCTGTTCGGTGGCCCCCGCCCGCACAAAGCCTTGCCTGTTGGAGCGGGGCCGGCCCCCGCTCTGCGGCCGGCGCTGACGGCAGCCGGTGGGATCCCGGGCTTCCGGAGGGGCTGGGCACCGGGAGCAGAGCCACCAGGACACCGTCCTGTTGTCCCCTGCTGGAGCCAAATGGGGACAGAATCTTTGCACCTTGTTTTTTTTTGGAGGGGGTGACTCGGCTGTCCCCTGGGTTGTCACCTCCTTCCCTGCACCCTGGGAAGGCAGGGCTGTGCTATACCCCCCCCATGGGGACGCTGCCCACACCAGCCCAGTTTGCAGGTGGATGTGCCCTTTGGGGAGGGAGGGGGGCACATGCTGGGGGCCCCCGCGGTGCCGTGAGGTGCCAGCGGCCGGGAGGAGGGTGCGCTGCGGTGCCAGCAGCCCCGGGGACCTGGAGTGCCTGGTGCTGCCTGGAGACATCCCCGCTGCCAGGTAAACATGGGTGACGCAGAGCAGCCCTTGGGGGGGGGGACACACACGCACAGCCAGATCCTACTGCAAACAGCCAGCCCCTGTGGCCGTCCCCAGCCGGGAGGGTGGCACTCACCAGATGACAAGGACACGGCCTGGAGGACATGGCACATGCCAAACTCCTCGTGCGAGCACCAGGGCCGTGCCCGCAGCCTTGGACAGCCCCCCCCTGGGCCACCCGTCCCGGCTCAAGGAGACCAGGTCACCCTCCTGCACCCCCCCAAACCCATTTCGGGCCCTGAATAATTCATGGCGCTGCCGGCCGCAGGCTTCCTGCCCGGCAGGAGAAATCGCTGCGGAGGGGAAAGGCAATCTGAGCAGGAGAAACCGCTCCCGACCTTGGCACGTCCTCCGCGCCGTGCCACTTCCCGCTGGGCAGCCCATCTGCCAACCCCCCCCCAACCCCCCACCCCCGGGCTGAGGCTACTGGCCCAGCGTCCCCCATCTGCGTGCCCTGGCGGGGGACGGGGAGCAGCAGGGACTGGGTCTGAGAGCCTTGCCCTGAGCTCCCCCCGCCCACAACAGCCCACCTGGGGGGCTGAGCCTGTTGGCACCGTGGGGACAGGGATGGGGGGAGCAGCTGGTGGCACCCCTTCCCCATCATGGGCCTCCTGCATAGGAAAAAAATCACCTTTATTGGGGCAGACCTGAAAAAAAGTCGGGGGGGGAGGAGTGGAAGGCGGGGAGAGGAAGAACAGAGAAAGCCACGGGGAGGGTGAGGGGCCCAGCTCCCTCCCTGCTCCCCGGGAGGGATCCCCGAGGGGTGAAAGGCACCGAGAAGGCGGCTGGAGCCACGGGGGGACTGCACCCCCAGCGCCAGCAAGGCACTGATCCCCCAGACCCTGAGCAGCCCCCCATTTCCCTGGCAATGGGGAAACTGAGGCACAGTGGGAGCCAGGGCTGGGGAGAGCTTCGTGTCACCTTGTGCCCTGGGATGGGACAGCATTGGCTCAGCTTCGGGCCTTGACATCCCCGGGGGTGGGCAAGGGGCAGCGTGGAACCGGGGGCTCAGCGCCGGGGTTGCGGGGGGGGAGCCCCGGTCAGGAGTCCCACTGGCTCCCCGGTGGCAGATGGTCCCTGGCATGAGGGGGGGACGACACGATGGGGTGTCCGTGCGTCACCAAGGCAGCGAGGGGACGATGCGGGGGTGGCCCCGTGGGAGCTGGTCCTTAGGGATGGCAGGAGGGACACGGGGGGGGGGGTCCGGGCAGAGCTGGCAGCTTGTGGGTGCCACGGCCAGGCGGGAGAGCTGGCTCTGGGACAGTGTCCCGGTGTTCCCCCTTCGCAGGAACCGGCTCCGGCTGCCAAACTGGGATGGGATGGACGCGGTGGGGTGGGACGAGACCCTGGGAGCTGGGTGACGGGGCCACGGCTGTGCCGGCGCTGCGGGACCCGTGCCACGGCGGTGGTGGTGGTGGTGGGGCTTCACCACCGGTTCCTGCTGTACGGGGACTGCACCTGCGGGCAGAGTGGGGGTGGCGTGGCAGTGGCAGCGGCAGCAGGGCTGTGGCACCGGCGAGGAGGTGCAGCCAGAGCCATCCCCCGTCCCTCTCCCTGCCCTCCCACGGGAGATGCTGCCGCGGGGACAGACTTTGCCCCCCTTCCCCCCCCCCCCCCCCCGGGACCTCGGTGCCCGTTCCCTCGCCCGTGGGGTTGCACATTAACCCACCTGGCAGCTCCTGCCATCCCGTTGGGCACCGGCGTGCCGGGCTTGTGCCGCAAAGGCGTCCTCGGCTCGCAGCGTGGAGCTGGCGCTGCCGGCCACCGGGCTGGCAGTGGAGGCGCGGGGCAGGATCACGTCGTAGGGTCCTTCAGTCTGAGGGACACAAAAAGTTGGGGCTCTAGCAGCACCGGGAGCACCCCCAGCCCCGCAGGGTCCTGGGGCAGGAAGGTAAGGGGTTATATCCCCCCCCCCCCAGGATTACAGCACCCTTGGGATATGGGTGCCCCCCCACACCCTGGTCCCCATCCCGGTTGCTCCGGTTGAACGCCCATCCATCAGTCAGGATGTGACCAGCTCTGGAGATCCCGGCCCTGGTGGTGTCACACGTTGTGGTCACACTTACCAGCCCCTTGTGGTCACACTTACCGGCCCCTTGTGCATCAGAGCCATCTCAGTGGGCTGGTAGACACTGGTCAGCAGTTGCCCGTTGTAGCCGCTGTAGGGAGACACCGGCTTCTTGCCTGCAAAGAGATGGGGATGGTGAAGGAGAGGGGTTGGGGTGGGGGGGGGGAGAAGTCACAGAGCAACCCCCACCCCACCGGGGAGCAGCTCCTCGTTAGCAGCTTTAATGAGCTGACTCAGCAGCTGGCTGCTCTGCGCCCTTCCCGGGAGGGACAGGAGGGATGTCCCCAGGGCTTGCATCACCCGCTCCTGGCCAGGGTTTGTTATTGTAGGGTCTCTCGGAGGCAGGGTGGAGCGGGGGGCTGCTCAGGAGCCCCCACCCTGCCCTGGGGGCTGCAGAGACCTTTGCCAGGGCAGGACAGGCGTTTGCCACCGGTGGCCATCGGGGCAGCCGACACCACCCCGTGTTATTGTAGGGTCTCTCGAGCAGCGCGGCTGCCTGGGGTGGTGGGACGGGAGCCACGGGCACCCCGCGCCGGGGAGGGAGCACCCCTGCTCAGCCCAAACTGGTAGACCCAGCCCGGCGGGTTTTTGGCAGCCACAACCACGGCAGGCGTCGATGCCGGGCGGGTCATCGCCAGACGTCTCGCCACCGCCCGCTCCGGTGCCGGTAGCCACCGCTGTGGGGGTAAGAGGGTCCCCCGGTGAGCCCCGGTGCCTACCGAAGGAGGGCTCGTCCATGGAGAAGGCTTTGTTCTCCACAAACATGCTCTGTGACTTCTGCTCCTTGAGGATGGTCTCGTAGCCCACCCCCCGCGTGGGGTAGATGTCGTCCTCAAAGGTCTGCTCGGGGCTCCGCCGCGTCACGTGCGTCACCTCGGGGATGACGTAGAGGAGGAGGAAGGCGCAGGCATTGGAGACCAGGGCGATGGCCAGCGTGGGGTCATCCCAACCGGGCTTCTCGCCCGCCTGCTGGTTCCCGTAGAGGTACATGGCCGTCCACGCCACCCAGATGGCCACGGAGAGGCCGGTGGTGGCCAGGATGAAGGCGCTGTGCTTGCGCCAGCGGCCGTAGTGGCCACAGAGGGGTGGCCAGGCGGTGCCGAAGGCGGCCACCAGCAGGAACATGACGTAGATGAGTGCCATGACGAAGTCAGCGTCCTCCAACCGGCAAGGGTCCGGGGAGCCGCCCTCTTGCCGTGCCACCGTGATGATGAGCCACTCGGCGTTGATGATGACCTCCACCAAGGCGAGGAGCAGGGCCACCGCCAGCGTCACCCAGCCCCGTGGGCCCTGGTTCCTCCGTGCCAAGAAGTTGAGGGCCACGGCGTGCGCCAGCAGGCAGGAGAAGCAGATGCCGAAGAGGACACCGAAGAGGAAGCGGCGGGAGGTGCAGGTGGAGAAATCCGGCCCCACGATGAAGTCAAACGTCAGGCAGAAGAGCCCGAAGGTGCCCAGAAGAAAGAAGACCTGCGTGGCCACCAGGCTCTTCTTCTGGGGTTCCTGCACGAAGGGCAGGCTGGCCACCAGGACGATGGTGAGCACGAAGCTGGTCACCACGCCGAGGCTGGCCACGGCCTCCAGCACGATGCCCCAGGCCGCCGAGAGGTCGCAGAGGTTGTAGTAGAGGGAGGAGAGGTCCTTGCCACAGCCCGAGGGAGGGGTGGTCTGTCCGCCGGCCGCGGGGAGCAGGGCCAGCAGCACCCATCCTGCTGCAGCACCCATCCTGCACCGCGGTGCGGGCACCGAGCGGGGCGTCCAGGGACCCTGCGGGACAGAGAGGGCGTTAGGAAGATGCTGGACCAGGGCTGTGGCTCAGCTCCCAGCGCTGCCTGTGCCATCTCCAGGGCTCAGAGCGTCCCTCTCTGCCATCCCCTCGCTGGGCATCCCTCCTGCCTGGTGTCACCGGGTCCCGGTGAACCCTGTCTGTGGTGGCACAGCCCAGCCCACCCCAGAGCAGCCCTAGATGGGACTGGGCAGCCATACAGACACACATCCTCTAGAAGCCAGAGGCAACTGGGGGGGTGGGGGGGTGTCTCAGCCCCCTCTGTGCTCTGGGGCTGTGCCAAATCCCTTCCTCCGGTGCCCAGAGCAGGCAGCACCGTGCCCGTCGGTGTCCCCCAGGAACACCAAACGTGGGCCTGGGCCGTATGGCAGAGATAAAGCCTGGGGACAGGGCTGTCCCCTCGGCTCGTCCCTGCGTGCCAGCCTGTTCCTCTTTCTCCTTGTCCCATTTCCCCCCCCCCCCACCTCCTCTGGCTTCGGGCACCGACCCAGAGCAGGTCCCGTGCCCAGCTCTGCTGGCACGTAGGCAGCCTGGCACGGCATGGCATGGCATGGCAACGGGGGTCCCTGTCCCCACTCCCGCAACCCCATGGGGTGGGCATGAGGAAGAGGAGGCAGTGAGGAAGCTGCAGCCCCACTGCTGGGGAGAAGGGGGGAAACCCAGACCTCCGGCAAGGTGACCCCGGGCTGGAGACGGGGGTCCTTGTCCCCATCCCGGAGGGGCAGCCCCGGGTGCGGGGGATCCCGCACCCGGGGCTGCCCCTCCGGGATGGGGACCGAGCCCCCGGGGGTGGCACCGACTCCACCGCGCCCGGCCTGGCCGATCCCCCCGCCTCTCCCTGGCCCGGTTCCTTCCGCAGCCCCGTCCTTACACACCCCCGGCCATTACCGTCTCGGTTCCCCGCCGTTCCCGGACCCCAAACTTAGCCAGAGAGACACCCCCCCCCTCAACTCCCCGTCCAGGCGAGCCCGCGGGGGCGGACGGTTCCCGACCCCTTCCCTTTACGGTTCCCGGTTCTCTCCAGCCCCGCAGGGCTCGCCTCCCCCCACCTCTCCCCCATTCCCCGCCCGCCACCGGCCCCGCGCTCACCGGCTCCGGTGCCCGGCCGCCGCACCGCACCGCACCGCACCGCACCGCGCCGCCGGGAGAGCCCCGGTCCCGCGGCACCGTACGCGCCTGCCCGGCCCGGCTCCTCCCCGAGGTGCGGCTCTGCCCGTGGAACTCTCGGGGCCGGCCGGGACCTGCCCCACCGCCGCCCGGAGCAGCGGGAGGGAGGGACACCGAACCGGGGCCGGGGTCCCGCAACGGGCAGGGGTTGATGGGGAGGTGGGGGGGGACGGTGCGGGGTGGGCGGGAGAGGGGGCAGAGCCTGGTCTGGGTGGTGGTGGTGGGGGGTGGATCCCACCTCGGGAGGCCATCAGTGGAATGAGTGCGTGGGGTCTCAGCCCGGGGGAGCTGCGTGAGGCCGCTGAGCTCAGGGGGATCCCGGGGGGGTGAGGGGGGGCAGGGGATGGAGCTGGTGGGGGGGCGACACACACACACACACACACTGTGGTGGGGTAGCATCACCCCCACGGGGCCTCACACCGAACTCCTCTGGGTGCTGGGATGGCGGCACCCAGACGGTGGGGGGGGTGAGGGGGGGGTCCTGGGTGGGAGCCGGGAATGGGGCCCCATGGGCAGCCCTGCCAGTGTAAGGATACACCGGCTCCCGCTGGGAAGCCCCGAAACGCAGGCCTGGAGGGGCCTCCCGGAGGAATGTCAGCTGATGGCTAAAGCCGGAGCCCTTGGCAGGGCAGCAGGGCCCCAGAAAAGCCCTTCCTGTGAGGGGCCGGGGGGGCCAGGGCAGCCCCTGCTTGGGGACAACAGCCAAGGGCTTGGTGGCCCCTGAGGTGGCCAGGGTGGCTGTGCACCCCCGGGGGCTGTGCACCCCGCAGTCCCCCCATCCCCGGGGCTCAGGGAGAGGGAAAATCCCCAGGAGAGTCGGGGTGCCTTGGGGGACCCGGGCGGCCCTACCAGCCCCGGGGGAGGTTTCCAGGCAGGCGCTGCTATTTTGGGAGGGTGAAGCAAGAGGGTGAAGGATGCAGACGAAAGTTCAACGCGCCTCCGGCGGGTCCTCCCCCAGCCCGGCCCCGGGATGAAAACAATCCGGGGAGAAAGGGAGGCAGAGCCGGAGCCGGCATCACCCCTGGCACAGGGACCGGCACCCGCCGGAGCCCGCGGGGAGGTGGCAGCCTGTCTGGGACGGGTGCTGCGCCCGCCATCCCTCCGGGAATCCTTCTGCCCTTCTTCTCCTACAGAGCGTCTGGCTTCAGGATGGCATTTGGGGGGAGGATGGCGTCTCCCTGCCGAGGCATGTGCACACGTGTGTGCCCCCTCGCACGGGTACCGGAGGGCTCTGCAGCGGCCTCTCGTGCCTCAGTTTCCCCAGGGTTGACTCGCAGAGCCTGGGAGTCGCCCCTCACTCTCCACAAAGGCTCAGCCTTGGATAACCGGTGCCGGGAGCGCGGGCCGGTAGCCCTGCCACCCCCGCACCGGCGCTGACCCGGGCCCAGGCTTCCTGCTGGCTGCTTCCTTCCTCCGCGTGGGTTTCCCAGCTGCTGACTCAGCACCAGCCCCCCATATCCCCCACACCAGCTGTGGGGCCGCCGTGGGGTGCCCGTCCTGCCGAGGCTGCCCCGTGGCTGCAGGGCTCCCCCGCGGTGGGTGATTTCCTTCCCCCTTCCCATGGGGACCCTCCCGAATTTCCAGCCCTTGCCGGGCCTTTTTGTGGGTCCTACCCAAACACCCCGCTGGCTGCTCCGACCCCAAACACACCATCACACATGGGTGTGATGCCACCACGTGCTGGCTGCCTCAAAGGGACCCACGGTGGCACCGGTTGCCCTCGGTCCCCTCCTGCGTGCCGGGGTCCGTGGTCCCTGGCACAGCCCTTTCGGTGAGGGCACAGCCTGGTCCTGGTTCTCTGGTGCCCTGAGGACCCACAGTGGGACCCTCCGGCACAGAAGCCACGATGAGGGGCTGAGATAGAGCTCGTCACGGCACCGGGACCCGGGTCAGGCCCCCCCGACGGCTCTCTCCGAAAGCACCGGCACGCATTTTTTCCAGGCTTACCTTTCCTAGGGAGCCGCAGGGCCGGGTGGCTGGCATGGCTGGCACGGTGGCAACAGTGGCACCGAGCCCACCGGCTCCGTGGCAGCTCAGCCCCGGGCAAACGAGAGCCCTACCTGGGGCTGGGGGGTTGGGGAAACTGTACCTGGGGGGCCCCCTCTCGCCCCCCCCCAGCCGCTCAGGTCGGGGCTGGGGAGCTGTTTTCCACCCCAGCCGGTTCTGTCCAGACCGGAGCCCCCCTCTCCGCCGGCGGTGGACGTGGTCAGCACATTTCCACCTCCTTCTCCAAGTAAATAACCACCGGTTGGTGAAGAGGGGGGGTTTGGAGGGGGGGGGAATGGGTTGCGGTCCCGGCTTCCCACAAGCGCGGCCGGAGCTCCTGCCAAACCCTGCCCGTGTTGGCAGAGCCCCCCCCCAGCTCCAGCCCCGACGAAGGGCCCCAGGGTGGGATCCAGCCTTGGAAGCCCCCCCTTCCCCTCTTATCCCCCCCCCGGGATGGGTGCCTGTCCGGCGGGAGGCGCTGGCTGGGTTAATATCTAATCTCTTCCCGGTGCTGCTCTCCTCACATGCCAGAATTAATGGAGCGAGCACCTCCCAGGTGTCACCCGGGGTTTTTAACCCTGTCACCGGGAGCACGGGCCTGCCCGGTGTAAGGCAGCACCCCCCCAACCCCCCCACCATACCAGGGTCCGGTCCGGCTGAGGGGCTCTGATGGTGCCAACATGGGTCAGCCCCACATCCTGAGGGTTTGTGGCTCAGCCCCACAAGCGGTGGGGCAAAGGCTGAGCCCCCAGCCCCAACCCGGTGCTGGGCACAGCCGGTGCTCAAAGGGGAGGTTTGGGGGGGTCTCCATGCCCTGCCTGGGGCACCCCAAATCTCCCCCTGGGGGAGCAGCAGAGCTCCTGCCCCACAGGGCAACCCCCCCTGGGTGCCATCCTGCTCGGGAATTAGAGGGGAGAGGCTGGTCTGTCGGGGGGTGAGGGGGGGGGGGTTACGCTAAGGACCTTAGGGGGAAATTGGGCTGTGGAGGTGGGTGGGCAGGGGTGGTGCCGGGGGGTGCCAGCCCGCTGTCCCCAAGCTGTGCCAGCTCCGTAGGGCGTCCTATCCCTGCCCTCTGGTGGCAGCTGGGGACATGCAGGCTGGCACGGCACGGCCACTCACCCAGAATGACACCAGCTTGGCACTGGTGTCACTGGGAGGGCGGCGCTGGGTGCACTCCATGCAAGGGGGGGCATCACGGGACCTCACACTGGGGGGGCACCCGTGGGGCTGCATCGTCTCTCCTGGGATGTCACGGGTGTCCCCAAAGGAGACAAGGGGTGGAAGATGGGTCCTGCAGAACCCAGAGCTGGGGTCTTACCATGTGGTGGGGTCCAGTTGCCCCACTGGACCAACACCAGCCCTGGCAGGGCTGAGAGCTCGGTGCCAAGTAGGGGACCCTGTGGTGCTGGTTCAGGGTGTCCCCGTCCCAACCCAGGCAGCGTTTTTGTCTCAGTTTATGGGGGATGGACCATTCTGCTGGCACCCAGTGGGCACCGTGTCCTCGCCAGGACCCACGGGAGCTCACCTGCACCCATCACCCCACACCACCAGTGACCTTTGGTGTGTCAGTTCAGCCTGGGCTGGAGCAGATGCAGGAGAGCAGCCACGAGCACGGGCACGCTCCTCGGCCATGGAAGCTCCACTAGCCCCATGGCCACAGGGCCAGAGAGGAGCCCACCAGGGGTGGCACACACGGAGCAGAAGGTGGCTCCTGCCACTGAACTTGGCCACGTCCTTGCTGCCCCACAGCTGAGTTTCCTGGGGGGCCAAACGCTGCTCATCCCAAAGGGCTGAGCAGGAGCAGGGCTGGGACCCCTGTTCCAGGGTGGGTCAGGGGTCCCTGGGGTACAGTGGGTGCTGCCACCAGGCAGGACAACCCGATGGCCCCAAAGGAGGACACCCAGCCAGGGCACAACCGCATCCTCTTGCCACCACCAGCACCCACATTACCCCCTCCAGTTCCACTGGGGACAGGTGTCACAGTGGGGGGGCAGGGTCTCGTTGGGTCCTGGAGTGATGTGTGGGGCTGGCTGAGCCCTGGGACCCCCAGCCAAGTGGTGTGCTCTGGCCGGCAGCAGCCCCAGCTCAGAGGGCCGTGCAGGCCAACAGCTCCACTGGTTTTAGGGTTGGGGGTGGGAAGCAGCCACTGCTGGGCTGGGGGCCGTGCCGGAGGTGACCCCGGAGCACCTCGCCCACCGTGCGGCGGAAGGTCTGGCTGACGAAGCAGTAGAGGAAGAAGTTGAGGGTGGTGTTGAGCATGGCCACCATGTTGGCGACGTCTAAAGCCAAGTGCACGCGCCAGTCCCTCTTGACCGAGGCCACGTAGAGGTGGCAGATCATGACGATGGTCCGGGGAGCCCAGAGCACCATGAAGACAGTGGTGACAGCCAGGAGGAGGGCCGTGGTCTTGCTCAGGCGGGGTCGGCCATCCCCTGAGCGCCTTCGCCGCTTCAGCTTGCGGATGATGATGGAGTTGGTGGCCAGGAAGATGCTGCAGGGCAAGAAGTAGATGGTGATGCAGTGCACCCACTTGAGCACCGTGTCCAGGGCGTTGGGGGGGTCATCATCACGCCACAGGTCCAGCCACCAGTAGAAGGGGATGCTGGTGGCCAGAGCCACGGCGAAGACGGCCGCGATGATCTTGCGGGTGCGCTGTGGGTAGGAGACGGTGCGGTACCGCAGCGGGTGGCAGAGGGCCACGTAGCGGTCCATGGTCAGCAGGACGGTGACCCAGATGGAGGCATGGTTGGCCGTGAACTCCAGGACGTTGACGGTGTGGATGAAGGCACTGGGCACCGCCCGGGCCAAGATGGCCGTCTGCAGGATGAAGCCCACAAAGATGATGAAGACCTGGCTGAGGATGTCAGAGGTGGTCAGGGCCAGCAGGTACCAGTATGATGACTTCTTGGTCCTCGTAGCCAGGCGGGACAGGGCCACAGCGGTCAGGATGTTCACTGGAGGGGAGCGATGTGTGGTGGTAAGACCCTGGGGCTCCCAGCAACCCCCCTCCTGCAGCACCCAGGACCCCGGGGGTGCCCATGCTGTCCCCAGGGTCACAGGGCGAGTGGCCCCAGGCCCTGGCTGGGGAGCTATAAATATCCCGGTGCGGTGGGGATTTGCTGAGTTGATTAATCTCTTCCGTGTGTCAGCCCAAGCAATGCAAATACCATCTGTCCCCGCTGCCATGGCACCTGCCACGTGGGGCTGGGCTTTACAGCCGGGCACCGCAGCTGGTGCCAACCCAGAGGCTGTGGTGGGAGCCGTGGGGAGCAGACTGGTCTCCCCCACCCCTGAGGACTCTCCTCTCCATCCCCAAAAGCCCTGGGGCTGGGATGGGAGCTGAGGCTCTTGCTGGCAACCAAGGACACAGGCTGGGTTGAGGGTGCATAGCTCAGATGAGGTAGGATGGGTGCTGCTCCCTGCACTCCCAGGCAGCCCCCCCGGCTCCCCCCTGCCCCAGCCCCCCTCACCTGGCAGCCCCAGCCCCAGCAGGACGCTGTAGTACACGATGGGGAAGATGCCAACCATGCAGGGTGACCGCTCTGGCTCCGGCTGTGCTGCCTCGCCAGCCGTGCTGTTGGGCACCGGGGTCATCTCCTCCTGCCAGGGACCCCCTGCGAGGGGGAGACAGGGAAAGTTAGGGGGCCGAGAGCCTCAGGGGGGGGCTCAGCTGGGTCACGGCGCAGCGGGCTTGGGGCAGGCTGGTTGCTATGGGGGGCTGTTGCCCCCTGTCTGCCCCTATAGCTGGCACATTTTGGAGCTGCCTGCTACCCATGGGACAAGAGACCCAGGGTCCAGCCCTCGTGGGGGTGCGGGGGGGGTGGGGGGGGTGGGTGACAGCCCTCGTCGCCGCAGCGGAGGGTGACCCAGCTACCGGAGATGCTCCTCGTTTATCCCTCTTTTGGCCCCATTTGTCGCCTTGAAGAAAACCGGGTTAAAACGCCGTGTTCTTGGGCGGCCGCCAGGGGAATGAGGCCCTGGCTCCCGGTCCGGGCTGGGTGCCACCTCCCTGGTGACAGGGAGGACCCAGGGGTGTCCCGGCGGTGCCAAGGGTGGGGGATCCCAGGGGTGCTAAGGGCGGGGGGGGGGGGGGGGGGGGGGGGGTGGTGGTGGCCATCTCCAATCTGCCAGCCGGGTCTTTTGCCAGCTCCTCAGGCAGACCTGCACCGGGCAGCGGGGGCGGAGGAGCCTGGCAGCGGCCCTCCCCGCATCCCGGCCCGTGTCCGTGTCCCCGCCCGCGCCCCGCGTCCGGATGGGGCCCGCGCTGCGCCCGCCCATTCATAAATTCAAGAGGTACCCCCTTCCCCGCCCCGATCCCGATCCCTGCACTCCTATTGGCTAGAGTGGACAAGGCTTTACCCAATCAGAGGGGAGTTTTCCTGGAGTGGGGAGGCCAAACCTGAGCGCTGCGTTCTGATTGGTTAAAATCCCCTCGCTCGCACACAAAATTAGCATCTTCCCAGGGAGACGGCGACCCCCCCGGGTCCTAGTGCCGGAGGCGGGTGGGGGGGCGTCCTAAGTGCGATGGGGGGTGCGGGGGGCGTCCTGAGCCCGATGGAGGGTGCAGAAGCAGAGGTCCTGGGCCTAAGGGGGGTTTGCGGGGTGCAGGGAGGGATCCTGATCCCGGGAGAGGGGTGCGGGGTGCAGGAAGGTCCCGAGCCGAGGGCGGGATTCATGGATTGGGGGGGGGCCTGAACCCGCGGGTGGGGTGGGTGGGTGGGTGACTCCTGGGTACCGCTCTGGTTCCAGTCCGACCCTGACCCCACAGGGACCCCAAATTAGCCCATTCTCAATCACTGCAGTCCCCCGAAAGCTCCGGGACCGGGGAGAGGCACGTCTGCCCCCGCCGGTGCTCCCATTCTGGCCCCCCCCCCCCCGGGGGGGGTGTGCCCCCCCCCCCGCCCCCCCCCCCAGCGGTGCCCGCGGCGGGGGGGGGGGTGTCAGAGGGGGCTTTGACCTCTGCGCCCAGCGGGATGGGAGCCCAGCTCCTGCGCAGAGCCCCAGGTTGTGTGGGAGTAGGGAGAGATGCGCAGGGGGGGTGCCAATTAACTGCAAATTAGATCTGGCTAATTAGCAGGGGCAAGTCCAGACCCTTCACCTCCCCGGAGGAACTGGGGCATCGATCTGCAGCTGCATCGGGAGAACGTTAACTCTTTCCCAGACCGGATCCTGTTTGTTCTCCTGGGGGGTCTGAGTCTGGTCTGATCCCTCTTTGTGTCCCCCGTCCCCCCCCCCGCCAGGGGTCCTGTTCCCCAAGCCCGGTGGGAGACGGGCTCTTACCTTGGTGGCCCCCTTGCCACCTTCCCTGGGCCCAGAGAGCCACTGGTGCCTGTATCCTCACTGGTGGCTGTGTCCCTGCCACTGTCCGTGTCCCCACCGGTGTCTGCGTCCTCGCTGGTGGCCGTGTCCCCTGTTGATGGCCGTGTCCCCTCCAGCACCTACAGCATCACCCAGCCCTAAGGGACACGGGGCGGAGGGAGAGCGGTGTGGGCAGAGCCACGGGCTGGGCTAACGGGGCAGGAGGACGTCCCCAGGCCCTGCTGCTCCCACGGGGGCCAGGGATGGGGTCACCTGAGACGCTGTGCCAGCCCCGAGTGACCACGACAGAGCTTGTCCCCACCCCAGAGCAATAGGGATGGTGGTCTGGGTGCTTGAGGGGACAGCTTGGGCCCCCCATTACACCCAAAGGGTCTGTGTCACCCAGCTGGGGTGCATCGTTCCTGCTCCTGGCCCCCCAGCCCCCCTCCTTTGGGTGCTGGACTCCCCTTTCTCCTGGGTTTGCTGCACACCCTGAGATGGGCTGGGCAGAGGTGGGTGTGGGCAGGGGGGGCTTCCCGAGCCCCATTAGGTGCTGGGGGCTGGCACAGGTTCCCCAGCCCCTGCCCCCTGCCAGCAGAGAACTGGGATCTGCAGCCGCCTCTGGGGACTCGGGGGGTTGGGGCTGCAGTGTGTGTGCAGGCGTGAGTGTGCACACGAGTGTGTCTGTGTTTGTGCATCCCCCCGTGTCTCTGCTGGGCTTCGCTCCGTGCGTGCCCGGGGCCTGGCGTGCAAAGGGGGGGATCACAACCTGGAGGGAAAGCCCACCCGTGCCTCAGTTTCCCCAGCAGCACAGGTAGGGATGGGAAAGCTGATGTCCCCTGCCTCTCCCGGGGGGCTACCTAGCCCCCAACCCTCCGCCGCCCCCCACTCAACCCGGGGGGCTGGCGGATGGATGCCCTGTCCCCTGGTGACAAGCACCGGTCCCACGATCCCCTGTGTCCCCCCTCCATGGCTCCCAGCTGGTGCCACCCTGCCTCTGATGGACATAGCCAGCTGATGTCCCCCCCCTCAGGGGACAGGGGGGTCCCCGGTGGGGTGCAGCTGGCACCGTGCCGGCGGCTCACCCGGTGCAAGCTGTTGTTTTTCAGGCAGGTGGTTAAATGAGGCGTCGGTGGATGCGGTGAGAGCCATTAACCGGCTCTGCCGTGACAGGGGCCCCTTGTCCCCCGGCCAACCCGTGCCCCACGGTGATGCTCCCCCCCCGCCCCCCCCGAGCTCTGTTTGCACCACGCTTTTAGGCCCCCCCCTCCACCCCACAGAGCTTGAACCCCAGCCCCACACCAGGCATGGCATCGCCTGCTTGTCCCTGTGAAGGGCCAGGGACCCCCAGGACCGTGGCAGAGCGGTGGCTTGTCCCCAGCCCCTCCAGCTGCAGGTCAGGGCCAGATGGGGTGATCTCCCCTCCCCCGGGATCCGCAGCAACATCTGCCCACGCTCAACATCTGGAGACCCCATCTAAGCCCTCACTACCCCCCCCCCCCCCCCCCGACCCACAGGGAAGGGGCTCCTCAGCCCGGTGTCCCCATCCTCCCTGGGGACACAGGCGCTGCAGCTCCGGCTTCCACATGACCTGTCCTCAGGAGCCCCCTCCACCGCAGCCCCCCGCCCACAGCAGCAGCCCCAGGGGAGGGCAAGGTGACACAAAGAGGCAGATGGGCTGAGCACCCCCTGCTGAGCTGGAGACACCCCCCCCTGCCCAGCACAGACCCCCTCAAACCACCCCTGTCCTACCCCACGGCAGGCCCCACAAACTACCCGTTCCCTGTCCCCCCATGGCTGTGGCACGATGTCCCTCCCATTGCGTGGTGCTGGCAGTGCCAGTGGCACAGTGTCCCCCCCCTGGGTTCTGGGGAGGGAGTGGGGTGTGAAATGGGTGCCAGCCGTGCCACGCTGTCACCTCGCTGGGCAGCTGCAGATGTCACAGGCACCGGCATTAATCCCATCAGCCCCGACAGACATCCCATCGATAACTGGGAACGGTTAATACCCCCCCCCTCCATGTGGCTCCGACGTTGCCACCCCGCTGAAGGTCACAGCATCTCCCTGGGGGTGTCCCCAGCAGGGAGTGAGGGGACACGCAGTGTCCTTCCTGCACTCCGAGGTGACTTTGGGCTGCGTGGGGTCCTGCCCAGCATGGCAGCCCCCCCCCCACCTTCATGGGGAGCCCGGGTGATGGGTAAGGGGCTGCTGTGCCCATGTGAGCCGGGTTTCCTCCATCTGGTGGGTCTGTGCCCCCCCGAGCTGTGACCCAGCTGAGGGTCCTGGTCCTGTCTCCCCACCTCACAGTGCCATTTAGGGGTCAAAAGTGGGGTGCAGACCCCCCTTGCTCCCACCCTGCCTGCTCGGGCTGCACCAGCGAATGCTCCTGCACAGAGGGGTGTCCATCTCCCGCAGCGGGGAGCGGGGTGGGGGCACCCAACGCCACCCCCAGCCCCAGGCCTGAGCCACGCCAGCCCCATCCCGTGGCACCAGGGCTGTGGGGAGGGAGCAGACACCACCCCGGCCCCATTGCAAAGCCCCCCAAGAGCCGTCGGGGTGGGCGAGGGGCCAGCGAAGGCCAGCCCAGGGCACTTGCCCAGCCCAGGCAGCCTCTTGGCTGCAAAGGCTGGGAAAAGGGCAGGCGGTTCCTGCCGGCAGCCCGGATGCCATGGTGATGGGCTGCTGCCGGCATGAATACCCATGAGATGAGGGGGAGCGGGGAGGCCACGCCGAGCTGTGCCCTGAATGCAAAGACGGCACAAAGGGCTGGGACTATGTGTGGGGCTGCAGCACGGTGTGGGGCTGCGGCACGCTATGGGGCCACGGCCCGGCAGAGCCCGGTGGCAGCGGGAGCAGGTGGCCAAGGGAGATGCCCCCGTGCCTTGCCAGGGCTCACCGGGGCACCCCGTCACACCGGCCCGGGATGCAGGGCTGGGGTCTGGGGGTCAGGGTGGGATGGACGGGGGCTGGAAGAGGTTCCCTTGGCAACAGCCGGTCCCAGTTTCCACCAATCGATGTGGCAGCGCGGGCTGGGAGGGCTGGGAGGGCTCCTGGCCTACATAAGCCCCCGGCGGGCACCGTTCCGAGCCCCAGCAGATGCGCTTGCAAAGCCATGGCCAGGCTGACGGGCACCCGGCCCGTGGCCACCCGCCGATGGGGCTGCACTGCCTCTGCCTTCCTCTTCCTCCTCCTCACCGTGCAAGCCGGTAAGGGTGGCCGTGGTTGGGGGGAGACGCGGAGGGGTCCCCGTGCCGTGGGTCCCGCTGCTCTCACGGGGTGCCAGAGTGGGGCTCAGCCATGGCATGGGTGTCCGGTGGTGCCCGGGGGAGGCTGATCTCAGCTCTTCAGCAGCCGTCGGGGCTCCTGGGGAGGGAGGGATATGGCTCCTGTGCCCCACGGTGCTCGGGAAGTGCGGGGGTGAGAGCCAGGCTGTGCTCATCCCTGCCCAAGGGAGGGCTCGGTGCCACGGGCAGCGATGTCCCCAGCACCAAGGGGCGAGGGGATCCCGCTCCCCTTCCCCATCCCCGCTCAGCCAAGGCTTAAGCCGGCGCTGGGAAGGGTAATCCGGCAGCTCCCCGGCCAGCAAGATGGGATTTGAGAGAGATGAAGCCGAATTCACCCCCGGGGAAGGATGCTCCAGGGAGAGGGTGGGAGTTGTGCCAGGCATGAGGGAGAGGAAGAGAGGGAGGAAGGCTCCCTGTGTCTGCAGAAGCATGGAGAACTGTATCTTGGTCCTTATCACCACTGAGAGCCTGGCAGTGTGGGGACATAGACACGGGGGGACGGTCACCAAAGTGGGGGGAGCAGTCTGGGCTGGCGGCACACGAAGGTGAAGGTGGGGAGTGAAACGTGGCTGGGCAGGAGGTGCCAGTTCATGGCACCAGTGAGGAGAGAGGGATCACACTGGGAGCAGGCACAGTGGCAGCTGCACCAACCCGCAGGGATGCCGGGGTGTCCCCAGGTTGCTTGGACAATGGGGACCCTGTCCTTTGCTCCCTACACCCACCGGCTCTCGTGTGCCCCACGTGTAGGTCTGGGATGTGGTGGGTCTGGGCAATGCCCAGGACTCATCCTGCCCACCCCAGGGATGGGACTGGGGCTGGCACACCGGGCTGCGAGCCAGTGCTGCCCGGCACAAGGCCATTTCCCAGCATGTCCCAGCCTGGGACATGGTGGTCTCACCCCTTCTGCTGTGGAAAAGCAGCTTTTTGGCTCCCTGGGACACAAACGTCCCCATGTCCCCTCATCCATCCTCCCCTCCTTCCCTTGGCACCAGCCAGCTCTTCAGCACTGGGGGGGGGAGCGGAGGGAGGATGCGCACAGAGCCAGGCTTCCCCAGCCCCCCATTAACCAGGCTGTGCCCCGGCGCTCCGTTCCCAGTTCTTGGGGTGCAGCACTGGGATGGTCCCATCTCCCCCCACAGCCCAGAAAGCTGACCTTAGCGGTGATGCCACGGCAGCCACCATCAACCACTCGCTGACGCTGCTGCAGCGGCTGCAGGAGCTGCTGCAGAACGGCAACGGCAGCGACTCGGTGCTGCGGGTGCGCTCGGCTGCCTCCGATGAGGCCAAGGTCTTCCACACCCACCAGCTGCTCCTCAGCCTCCAGAGCGAGGTCTTTGAGAGCCTCCTGCACAATCAGAGTGTCCTCACCCTCCACGAGCCGCCCGAGACCGCTGCTCTCTTCGAGAAGTTTATCAGGTACTTGGGGAGCTCACGGGATGGGGACAGCAGGAGGGATGCAGCTCCTCTGGGACCACAGGGATCCCATGGGATGGGGACAGCAGGAGGGAGGATGCTCCCTTGGAGACCACGAGGGCCCCACAGGATGGGATGCTGGAGAGATACAGTCTAGGAAGGAGGATGCTTTCCTGAGGACCCCAAAAAATGGGATCCCTGGAGGAATGTAGCCAAGAAGGGAGGATGTTCCTTTAGGGAATGCAGGGACTTCACTGGATGGGATGTCTGGAGGGATGCAGCCCAGGAGGGAGGATGTTTCCCTGGAGACCATGGGAACCTCAAAGAATGGGATACCTGGAGCTGCCCCAGCAGCCCAGGAAGGAGGATGCTCTCTTGGGGACCACATAGACCTCACAGGATGGAGATGCCTGGAGGGATAGAGCCCAGGAGGGAGGATGCTCTCTGGGGAACTGGGGCTGGGCTGGGCAAGGAATGGGGGGACACCAGCGTCACCACCCCGCACCGCCACCACTCTGCTCCAGGTACCTGTACTGCGGGGGGGTCTCCATCCTGCTCCACCAAGCCATCCCCATGCACCAGCTGGCCAGCAAGTACCGGGTGTGGGGGCTGCAGCGCGGCGTGGCCGACTACATGAAGAGCCACCTGGCCAGCGAGTCCAGCCAGGGCCACGTGGTGGCCTGGTACCACTACGCCGTGCGCATCGGGGACGCGGCGCTGCAGGAGAGCTGCCTCCAGTTCCTGGCGTGGAACCTCTCGGCCGTCCTGGGCAGCGCCGAGTGGGGCTCGGTGAGCGTGGACCTGCTGCTGCTGCTGCTGGAGCGCTCCGACCTGGTGCTGCAGAGCGAGCTGGAGCTCTACACCGCCGTGGAGGGATGGCTGAGCCGCCGGCAGCCCGAGGGTCCCGTGGCCAAGCGGGTGTTGCGTGCCATCCGCTACCCCATGATAGCCCCCAGCCAGCTCTTTCGGCTGCAGGCGCAGTCGCCGGTGCTGGCGCGGCACTACGGCGCGGTGCAGGACCTGCTCTTCCAGGCTTTCCAGTTCCACGCCGCCTCCCCTCTCCATTTCGCCAAGTATTTCGACGTCAACTGCAGCATGTTCCTGCCCCGCAACTACCTCGCTCCCAACTGGGGCTCCCAGTGGATCATCAACAACCCGGCGCGGGACGACCGCAGCACCAGCTTCCAAACCCAGCTGGGTCCCAGTAGCCACGACGCCGGGAAGAGGGTGACCTGGAATGTCCTCTTCTCGCCCCGGTGGCTGCCCGTCAGCCTGCGCCCCGTCTACTCGGACTCGGTCTCGGGCTCCGTTCAGCCGGTGCGGATCGAAGACGGTCGCCCCCGGCTCGTCATCACCCCGGCCATGAGTAGCCCCGACTTTGCCGGGGTCAGCTTCCAGAAGACGGTGCTGGTGGCCGTGCGACAGCAGGGCCGGGTGGTGGTGAAACACGCCTACAGCTTCCACCAGAGCTCGGACGAGGCGGCCGATTTCCTTGCCCACGCCGACCTGCAGAAACGCACCTCCGAGTACCTCATCGACAACTCCCTGCACCTCCACATCATCGTCAAACCCGTCTACCACTCCCTCATCAAGGTGAAGAAGTAACGAGGAAGAGCAGGGTCCCGCAGCCGGACTGGTTCCCAGCCCCACGGGTGGAAAGGGAGGGAAGGGGGGGGCTTGTACACGGTCCTCCTGCTCTGTAGGTAGATGGAGGTCCCTGCGCCGGGGGTCTCGGGGCTCCTCTCTGCCACCTGTCCCTCCCCGATTGCCCCCCTGCCACGTCCCATCCTCATCATTGTCCCTGGGTGCCTGTGGGAACTGGGGACACTGGGATACCCCCCCAGCACCGTACTGGTGGTGCAGGGGGTGAAACCTGCAGCCCACGGCTACGGGCACAAACCCTGATGGGTGAGAGGATGGGGACAGGGACAACCTGTCCCTCCTGCGGTGCCACCCCTGTGGCATTGGGGTCCCTCTGTCCTGGGCAGCGAGGCCGTGGTGCTGGGTCTTGCTGCTGGCACGAGTACCCTGGCAGTAGCACCCCAGGGCTCAGTGGCCAGTTGGGTGCCTGCCCAGGCTGGGGTGGGTGGTCTGGCTGCCTCCCCCTGGTGGAGGAGGCTCGGGGGGCACCGTCCCCACTCACAGGTGGCAGCTGCCCCATTCCTGCCCAGAGACCCCTCACCCCCCTTCCTAATAAAAGCAGAAAATGAGTGTGGGGAATGTGGGGGTATCTTTGGGGGGGTGTTCCCTGTCCCCAGGGATGGGCAGGGGGACATCAGGGTGTGCACAGCAGCCACAGCACCCCCCGGCTCAGCTTGTCTTCATCTAATGTAGCCCCTCAGAAGGACAAACACCCCTCCAGACAGACACCCTGCACCAACGGTGCTGGGGGGCTGGCAGTGTCCCCCAAGGGGGGCTGAGCACCCACAGGGGCCCTTCCTGCAGCAGAGCTGGCACCGGGGGGGCTACAGGGGTACCCTTGGCATGGAGGGCTGGGGGCAGGATGGGCACTCGGGGCTTGGCACAGGGCCTGGTCCCCCTCTGCCAGGGCACTTGGCTCAGTCCCGGTGACTCCATCCGTCCTTGCCCGAGGCGCTGGCACCGCTCCCAGTGACGCAGCCGAACTGGGGATGCTGGTCCTTGCTGGGGGGGGGTGGGCAACTGGAGGGGACTAGCACAGCCCCTCCGCACTCCTTGAGGGGGGTGGTGAACCTGTGTGCCCCCCTGGCTGGAGCTGGGGGGCTCTCCAGTGGCTGCATGTCCCCATCCCAGCTCTCTGTGCCGGTCCCCTGGTGATAGCTGGCACCGTGTGTGGCTCCGTGCCCTCTCCTGGTGGCATCCCACAGCCCCATGGCACCGTCAGGGTGCCATGAGCTGGCTAGAAATGGGTCTGACCCTCACAGGACACAGCCAGCACGTGGCTTGGGGAAATGCCTTTCCACTTCTCGTTATTGGTACAATTAGTGCTGGCCATTAATGAGGCCGGTGCCCAGCTCCCTCCTGCAGCCCAGCAGCACCTGGAGAAGGGTCCTCTGGGAGGGCTGACCCCCAGCACACACGGTGCCACCCCGTGCGATGGCCCCATCCCTCTGCTGACAGCTGTGCCCCGGGGTGAGCACAACCAGAGGCTCGTTAATAATTAACGAGCGGGTAAGCTCGTTACTGGGTGATACTGGCTGGGTGGTGTTTACTCAGCGCTGATAACCCCCAGCCTGGGGATTTCAGCAGGTTGGGGGCTTTGCTCAGCGTCACCCTCCCCACCAGGAAGGGGCACGGTGCTCACTGGGACCCCGTTGCTGCCCTGCTCTGGGGGCTGGGGACACCCCGAGGGACACCCCATTGTGGTCACCAGTTGGCTTCAGTCTGTGGCCTGGTGTGAGGAGGGGAGATGGAGAGTGAGAGAACACGATTTTCCCACCCTCTGCTTTGTCAAAACAGGAAATATGACATGAAAAACTCCTGTTTATTCACCCAGAAGAAAAAAGAAGGAAAAAAAAATAAAAATAAATAAATCAAGAGGGCAAAGGGCCAGGGAGCATCTGTGAGGGTTTCTGTGTGACACACTGGTCCTGTCTTGGCTATGGCTCCTGCGGAAGGAAGAGGTGTGGGGTCAGGGAGGTGTGGGGTGCTCTGCTCACCACCCCACAGAGGCAAAGACCCCCAGGAGCCCAGCCTGGCTGGGGGGCAGCAGCCTCCCCCTGCCATCAGCCATGGAGCAGCAACCCCAAGCAAGGAAGGGGAAATCAACGTGAAGATGGAGCGTGCTCACCTTGGCAGCATCCTTCTCTTCCTTCTCCTCTTCCTCCTCCTCCTCTTCCATGTCCTTGGGCAGCTGGCTCTCTTCATCCTGCATGGCCACCTCATCTGCCATCTGGTCTTTAACCTGAAAAGCAGAGACTGATCCCTGTCCCCTGCCCTGTGACAGGGAGTCCCTGCTGCGGGTGCAGGTCCGTGCCATCCCTGGTACCTTGCTGAGCTGGTTCCGAGCCTCTGCCCGCGTCCTCCTCTGCATCTCCACTTCGATGACCTCGAAGAACTCCTGGCGAGTACGGTCGAGCACCTCCTGGGGATCCTCTGGCAACGTCTCCTCCACCTCAGTTGCCTGGTACTCCGACCTGGCACGCTCCTTCAGCCGCATTTCCTTGTGCCGGGCCTCCAGGATCTTCTCCCGCTTCGTCTCCCGCTCGAACATCTGGGGAAGGGGTGGGTAATGAGGGGGGCAGGGTGACAGGGGACCCCGGGGACAGCAGGTGGTGGCTCAAAGCGGGACGTACAGCGGTGGCCAGGGTCTTCTCGTTCCTCTGGAGGGTGCAGAGCCCTGAGGAGATTTCCAGCAGGGTGACACTGCCCAGCTTGGAGCCGCAGCCAAGGATGCACCCGTTGTCCTGCAGGCGCAGGCTGGAGAGGGGCTCGTTGCAGATCTGGGGAGGGTGGTGGCTCTTAGTCCTGACGTGATGCCCCACAAGGGGGAAGTCAGGCAGGATGAGGATAACAGGAGCCTACGTGCAAAATTTTGGGCTCCAGAGATGTTTCAGGGGACGGCTGCTGCTTGATGGAGCTTATCGCCAGCTCCCATCCCTGTCCCAAATTTGCCAAGGACCTCACTGCCTGTGCTGCTCCCCTCCCAGGGTGAGGGTGAGGAACCCGAAGCTGCTGGAGACCTCACCTTCAGGCTGAGAGAGGGGTCGTTCTGCTTGAAGAGGAAATCCCAGATGTCCAGGGTCCCATCCGATCTGGTGGTGAAGAAGACTGATGGCCTCACGGTGCTCCAGCACCCGTCCGTCAGGTAGGAGAGGTGGTACCTGCCAGCAGACAGACCTGAGGCAGCGGGGATGGGCTTGTGGCCTCCTTCCTCCTGGCCCCACGGCTGCATGGCACGGGCACCCTCCGTTCCAGCACCCTTGGCCACGCTGGCACCACTCGCCCTTGGTCACCGTCCCACCACCTCCTGCCTGCCCTGAGCAGAGCAGACCCTGCTGGGGTCTCCCCAGACACGCTTTTCCCCAAAAAGGAAGAATTTTTGCAGAGCAAACTTACGAGCACTGACACACCTACTTGGTCCACATAATTGATGATTCCTTGGTCTCCTCTGACCAGATCCGAGCAGTCCAGTCACCCACCGTGAGGAAGACTTTGGGGTAGAAGGGGTTCCTGGCCAACGCATAGACAGGTCCAATGTGGCCACTGTAGGTGCTGGTGATTTTTTCAGAGGGTGTCTTGGCCTTGCGGTTGCAGGCGATGATGATGCCCTGCTCTGTGCCCACCATGAACTTGGTGGGCTGAGGGTGGGAACAGGGGAGAGCAGCTGTCAGCAGGTTGGGGACCCCACGGTGCAGGGGACAGTGGGGGAACAAGGGGGTTTGATGTCAGAGCAAGGGGGGAGCCTATGGAGAACGGAGCCCTGGGAGTCTGGGGGGATTTAGAGACCAAAATGTCAGCAAGACCCTGTGTACTGGGAGCTCATCAACTCCTGATTCTTAAGGATGGGGGAGGAACATGCTGCAAGTGGCAGCACAGTGCTCTGGGTCACTCTGGGCTTCTGCTGTGCCTCTGGAGCCCTGCCTGGGAGGTCACCCAGTGCTGCCCACCTGGCTGGGTTTGGCTCACACTCCTGCCCGGGGCACTGGTTTTGTGTGGAGAGGGTAATCCTGATGCCAGGGCAGGGATTCTTACCATGGTGGGCTCGAACTCCAGTGTGATGGCACCCAGAGCGTTCTCCAGGAGCCCTTTCCGGGTGATGTCCAAGACCAGTGACTCAGTGGGCTCAGAGAGCTTGCGGATGTCCCACCACAGGACCTGCAGGGGACAAGCAGAGAGAGGGGGCCACAGGGCAGGGGTTGCTCCTGGCTTAGCCACGAGTGCTTGGGGGGCAGAGTGTCCTGGAGCCAGGCAGCTGCCCCATGCCAGCCCCTGCTGCCAGACTGGGAACCCATACTGCCACGGCTGGTGAGGGGCAGGAAAAGCTCTTTGGGGGGCTGTCAGTGGGGTCCCCATGGGAGTTCCTGGCACCCTTCTCTGCCCTTGCCCCCTTTACCTGCCCGTCGGTGGAGGCCGAGAAGCACTCGGTGCCCGTTTTGGACTGCAGCCAGATGGCTCCATACACAGGGTCCCTGTGGCTGACCTCCACGGTGGACACCTCCACGGGCAGCCCCCCTTTCCGGGTGTCCCAGTAAGCTGGGAAGGAAAAAGAGCTGTCAAAATCTATACCAGCTCCCTTGCCCAGCTCCTTAACTCCCCGTGCATTTCCTGAGGAGGTGCTGCCCCACTGCCCAAACCAGAACGGAGAGCAAACCTCATTGGGACCCCCCCCCTGCACTTCTCAGCCCCAGAAGAACCACACAAGCACCCCATGGGCTGGGAGCCCACGGCTGAGATTGCTCCCAGTGATGCTCACTCTGAGCCAAAACATAATTTGCACCTTCTGCAAACAAAGCTGGGGGTGGTAACATTAAACAGATGCAGCAGTTCTTCAGCGATCATCTCTGTGGCAGATGCATCACGACCCCCAGAGGCAATAAATCCCCCCCTGCTCTGCACAAGGGGTTGCAGCAGGCCTGGAGATTGTCTAAGCAGCCCCCAGCCCCCTGTCAGCTTCCAAACAGTGTCTCTTACACTCCACGCTGCTAAAAACCAGCCTGTGTGACCTGACCTCCCTCCTGTGTCCCCAAAGGCCACTGGCTAAGGAAGGCAGGTCCCCTGAGGATGGCAGCATCCGTCCTTCCCTAGCTCTGCCTCTGACATGTGGCAGGGGACAAGCCAGGGCAAAGGTTTGGCAGTCGGGCCGGGGTGGCACAGAAACGCAGGCGCTCCCTCCCGCTCACTTCTAATTAGGCAGCAGTTGGCTGTGATGGTGTGTGGCCAGTGCCACACGCCTGGGGAGCCCCACGAAGGAGGGGGTGAGATCCCTCCCCTCCATCACCTGCAGAGCATGCAGGAACAGCCCCATCATGCACAGCCCCGTCAGATCCGATCGCTGCCGCAAAGGGCAAGGAAAAACCTCAAAACGAGAGCAATTAAACCAAAAGGCTCGTCTGGCCGAGTGAAGCATGTGAAGATCCGAGGCCGTGGGCACGGCGGGAGCACAGCACGTGTCCTGCTCCTCCCTCTGATCCAGCAACCCCTGCCACATCCTCGCTGCCCCAACTACCTGCAAAGGGCTCCCAGGCACACTGTCCCCTCCCTGGCTACTTGCTCAAGTGAACACGTGCCCGTCCTCCTCAGGTCTGGCCAGCTCGGGATACTCCCAGCCACAGCACTAATGATTTTAGACTGTTTGTGAGTGTTTCAGTGCTGGAACTAGGCTCTTGTGGAATTAAAAGGAAGTCTCATTAAGATGGCCTCACGCCTAATCCATCTTCCTTACCCATCTGCCCGTTGTAGCATCCTCCTATCAGGATGTGTGAGTCTTTGGGGTTGTATTCCAGGCTCACCAGAGGGGACGAGGGCTTGAGAACGAGCTCTGGCTTGCTGGAATTTTCTGCCAAGAAAGGATGAGTAAAGAGCAAAATGCAAAGGCCACCCCTGCCCCAAAACCAAACCCCCCCCAAAAAACCACTGCACCCGGCTCCTCTGTGCCTGGCTCCTTGCCCACACCACTGCTTGCCCAGCCGTGCTGGATGAGGAGAAGCTGGTGAGCTGGCCCTGTCACCAGGATGCCTCACTGTAGCCAGGGAAAAGAACCTGCCAGCCTGGGGACAGACCCCTGGTTGCCTCAGTCTCTGATACCTTGACCCTTCTTTTTTTTGTGTTTTTCACTCCAAAATACACCAGCTCTACGAGAGCTTTTGACAGAAGAGTGCAGTTCTCAGCCCAGGCTTGTGCTGCCTCTTTTTTTCTTAAGCACAAGTGAACCATATAAACACAAGAACCACATAAGAGCGTGTGGCTCAGCTGCCTGTTGTTGTGCTCTGGCTCATCAAGCCATGGAGCAGGATTTTAGTGGTTCTTTTCCACCTGTTGGACATCTTTCAGGTCCCATTTCTCCCCTTCTCTGTATTGATCTGTGGGCAAAGCAGAAACCAAACCCCTGTTCACCCCCCTCCGAGGAGCTGTGAGGTTTCATTCCGTGCTTTGAAGGCACAAAGTGCTTCCGCAGCAGCAGCATGACTGAGTGAGGAGATTTCCCTTCCCCTCACCGAGATCCCAGATGTAGGAGTCAAAGCTCATGTCTTTCGTGTGTTGCTGGAACTCCAGGCTGGAATAAGCTACTGCCAGTTTCCTGCATGTGTCCGGGTGCCAGGAGAGATGCGTTGCTGTCCTCTTGGTTACATTGGGATCCCTTTTTGATAACAGGACATAAAAGGAAGATGTTTAGCTGGCTAACAGCTCTGTCATGCCCCGGGATGACTGTCTCCCAAGGGAAACTGTGGGAATTGCAATTAAAACAAGCTGCAGCCCTTGAGCGTTGAGTGCAGGAAACGGTTCTTTCAGGGGTTGGGTGTGGGGGAGAAGAGTTGATGATTTAATAAAGTCTTTCCAGTTATGCGTTTATAAGAATCCAGTTATGTTATTGGACCTGACTTCTAGAAATGACCTAACATCCCCTGACATTTGAAAACAATCTCTGAGGCACCAAAAAGAAATAAATAAATAAGTAATTTCCCGTCTAAAGCACTGCTAGAAGATGCTCAGATGGTGGTACCTACCTCCTGGGCAGGGTGGAGGGGAGAGAGGGGAGAGACAGATGGAAAATGGGAGCAGAGAGGCTGCAGCAGGTCTTCCCATCCATAAACTGATCCCACACTACCCTAACGTCTCTGTGTTTTCCGCTTCCTTTGCCTCTAACAGCAGTTTAAAGCGTGGTACCCAGCTGTGGAGCTGGAGAACCTGGCGAGCCCTGCTGGTTGTGCTACCTGATGACATTGATGGTTTTTGCCGAGGGGGGCTCATCTTCCACCTCTGCCATCTCCTCCTCTTCAAAGTACTCCTCGTAGATGTTGATGGCATTGTTCTGTTTGACGCAGTGCTCCATCAGCTGCAGAGAAAGCACGGGCCATGGCTCAGGGGAGCTGCTGAAGCGAGACAACCAGCAGCGAGTGGGCAAGGGGGTCTGGGAGCAGGAGGGAGGGACAGGCAAGGCCTTACGGTGCCGAGGTGCACGATGGTGTTGATGTAGTGTTCATCTTTCTCCACTTTCTTCCTGAAGCGGATGGTTTGTTCCATCTCCTGCGGGTTGATGTCTTTGGGCCAGCCGCCCTCCACATGGTTGACACCGCGGGATTCCACCTCCACCCGCTCGGTGTTGACCTGGGGAGATGGCACAGAGGAAACAGGGCAAGAGTTTGAGTTGAAAAGGTACAAAATACCCCTTTTCCCCTTTGTGACGACCTGGATTGTTGGCAGGCAGCCCTCACCTCGTGCTCGGACATGTCGCTGGTGTGCTGGACGGAGCTATCCACGGGGTTCCTCAGGATGAAGTCGCTGGCCATGCTGGGGTCAGGAAGGATGTCCACGTTGACCATGGCCGGCCGGTTGGAGAAGCTGCAGGGCCGGCCGAACTCACTGCGCTTCCGTGTGTACACGTAGATGATCTCCATGGCGGCCCTACCGGGGGGCAGCAGGCACCCCTTCCTCCTACAGACCTACGGGTGGACCCCAAAACGGGTCGGGGACTATGGGGGGGGCCACCCAGGGTGGCAGGGCACCCGCTCGCTCTCCTGCCGAGGACCCAGGCGTCCGGGCACGGCCTGGTCTCCCCCGGTTGGGGCCTCAACAGGAGCCACCGGCAGGGACGCGTCTGCCGTTGCCTAGCAACGCCGGAGGGGTGACCACGTGCCGCTGCCGCCATGTTGGGAAGGGCAGGGCGGCAGTGTCACGTGACAGTCGCCCCCTGCCGCCATGTTGGGAGTGGAAAACCTGGTTAATAATTGCAATTAGGGGGCTAATTGCAACCAAGAGAGCTCACAATTACCACAGTGTGTTGGGGCGGTGGCTTCCTGAAGGAGAAATGGCTTCTGCTGCCAGCCCCAGCCTTGGTGGTGGGCCGAGAGCAGGCTGGGCCCCATCAGTGTGGGGAGGCCAGGGCCTCAGGGAGGGCAGTACAGACCATGGTAGAGCCCCCTCTTTGCTCCCCCTGACCCTTCCGGCTGCAGCCTTTGGCCAGGAGAGACCCCTGCACCATTCCTATGGGACCACACCAGGTTCCTGGGGGAGCTAGGCCATCCATGTGGCCAGCGACAGCGCTCCCCCAAGGCCACAGCCATCACTGTGGGACCCCAGAGCCTGGGCCCCCCGCCAGGCCCTGAGACACATGCAGGGAGGAGATAAGTTTAGTACAAGTGTTTATTGTCGTTTTCCCCAAAGGGCACATACAAATCAGGCCGGACTCCAGTTCCTAGACAGAGTCCTAATGAGGTTAGTTCAACATGCGTTTTAAAAACAGCTCTTTCTACCAGTACCGTTACATCGAAACATTAAAAGCTGAAAAAAAAAAAAAGTAAAAAAAAAATAATAAAGTCCCCTGGAAGTTTCCAACAGCAAGTAATGCTAGTCACACGTAACACAGACAGACAGCGTTAGGGGATGGGAGGGTATGTACAAGTTATCTTTAAAAGACACAGTGAGTCACTGCTATCAAGTAAGACCCCCCCAGGTGGCCCAAGGGGGACAGACAGGCCACCCCGGGGGGATGCCGGGCCGCAGCGCTGTTAGCTGAAGCAGGGAGGAAGGGATGGAGAACCATCGGCAGCAGAGGAGGCTGCTAATTGCAACCAGAGAGGGAAAGCCTTTGCCCACCTGCAGCAAGGTATAGCCATTCGCAGGGAGGAAGACCCCTGGAGCAAACCCCAGCCCCAGATAAGCCACCGCTGCAGTGCCCAAGGTGGCTACAAGAGCTGGAGTTGTCCTGGCCCAGGGGCAGGACCATGCCCTCCCAGGGACCACATCCTGCCCTGGGGACACTGGAGTCATCCCTAACACTCTTCCCAGGGGATCTGTGGTTACCCCAGGGCTGTCTTGCAGAAGGAGGGGAGTCTGCCCCAGCCCAGGCTGCCAGTCTGCCCACCTGAGGGAGCCAAACTGCCAAAAAAAAAAAAAAGCCTACAAACCAGCCAAAAACCGGCTACCAACATGCACTTCAGTAAAACCACGCCGGGGCAGAGGCAACGAGTCGAACTGCGCCTCTGCCCTGCAGAGAACTCATTAAAATTAAACCCAAAAGCAAAGCAAAGGAAAGCCAGCAAGGCCAAAACATCCCTAATTCTACAGCCTCCGAACCCAGGGCTGAGGGACAGGGGGTGGGCAGCAATGGGGGGCACGGGGAGCCAGCTCTGCCCGTGCAGAGTGGGTGCGTGGCAGAGGGGAGCAGTGGAGGGGGGGCTGCAAAGCCACCCGTGGGATCACTAGTGGTTGGTACTGCATTGCTACGGGAGCGAAGGAACCCAGACCCCCTCCCCGAGGGGTTGGTGCCAGGGCCGGGGCAGCCCCTGGCCCCCGGTTTGGTGGTTCCAGGCAGAGGGAGCTGGAGAAGGCTCCCTTCCGTGGCGTAAAACATCCCCGAGCTGGTGCAGATGGGAAGGGAAAGGAGAAGCCGATGCCAGGGAGTGAAGCATCTCCGGGGCTTCCCGGTGCCACGTTTGGCCCCAGAGTCACCGTCAGCCATAAGGCAGGAAGACTTGAGACCGAGCAGAAGCTGCCAAGGGGGAGCGGAGGCAGGGCACGCAGGGGGGTGTCCCCACCACTGGGGGCTCATCCTCTGGCCACCGCCGGGCTCCCCACCGTGTCATTTCCAGGTGTCTTTGGTTTGTGTTACGGAGCCACCGGCAGTGTTTTCCTCCTCCCGGGGTGAGCACCTTAGGCTGGGAACTCGGTGCCTTGGGGCCGGATGTGTTCATCGGTGACGGACAGGTAGGTGGCTCGCATGCTCGGGGAGTACTGTGGAGAGAGGACAGGGGGGTCAGCACACCCCCCGACCCACAGCATCCCCCACCAACCCCCTCCGATCCAACCCTGCTCCCCCACGTGCTGCCAGAGGATGGAGAGAGGAAAATGACTTCCCACTTGTATTATTCCTCAATCATTCTGCCGTGGAGAAGGGGGGCAGAACCTGGTCCCAGCCTCGTCAAGGGCTGGAAGACAAGAGACTACCCCCAAGAAAAGACACTTCAAGTGCCTCAAGCTCTGCTTTGCCCCTTCCCTTCATCTCCCATCTTCCTGACTCCAGCCTGGCAGCGGATTCAGCCCCAGTCACTGAGCCTGGATGTGTCTGATCCAGAGGGGCTCCCACCGGGATGGGCTTGAGCTCCCCCTCCCCTCAAGGGGATGGTGGCTCCGCAGGCACCGGCTGGGCTGGCCCAGGCAATGCAGCAGGGGGGGCTTTAGCCCTGACACCCAGGCTGGGGTCAGGCTCTGCAGCAGCTGAGCTGGTTTTTGCCCCCTGATCTTCCCTGCTCACACACACAAACCGGAGCTCACTGGGTGCCTGCGCCTGCAGCCACCACAGGCTGAGTCCCCCCAGGGGATCCCCAGCCAGGACAAGGTCCCCCCCACGCACCAGGAAGGGGGTACTGGTGACCCCGGGGCAAAACCTCAGTCCCCCCAGCCCTGCCAATGCTACAGAATTAAATTTCTCCATCATTTTGCAGAGGAAGGGGGACTCCAGCCAGGCATTAAGGAAGATTATTCTGAGTTTGTTATTTTAGATGGTGAAAGTCTTTCCTCGGGGATCTGAATCCTGGTTAAATTAGACCATTCAGGGCGAGGAGAAGCACTCAAATTAATTCCCCCCCCCTCCAGTTCATCCATCCCCAGGGAAGAGCCTCGCCAGCTGCCAGCTCCGCGCAATCCGATTAGAGGCTCCCGCGTTGGCGCGGCGCCACGCTTTCACCTGATGGCACCAAAATCTGCCCCAGAAGAGGCGAGCCTGGTGTCCCTGCCAGGGCAGCGTGCCCGGAGCCACGTCTCCAGCCCCACCAGGGTGCCACCATCATGCCCACGAGGGACAAACCCGGGGGGTATTACTGCTTCAGATGGAGGCATCGAAGCAGATTTAACACTGTCAGAAAGGGAAGGGGGGAAACCGTGCCAAGAAAGGGATGGAGATGGGGAGCTGTAAATCCAACCCCTCTTGTGCCCCGCCCCCTGAGCCTTCCAGGATCTCCCCAAAAAATCAAACCAGCCCCACGGGAAAGGGGGTGAAGGGAGGCATGAAGAGGGAAAGGAGGATGGGAACCTGGCTGCTGCCCCGGGAGGAGGAGGAGGAGGGAGAAGGAAGAGGCTGAACTTACTCTTGATGGGCAACTTAGCTCCAAAATAATTGATGCAAAAAAAAAAAAAAAAAAAAGAGATAAAAAAAGAAAAAAAAATAAAGCAGGCATTAACAGACAGGGTGAGCTTAAACAAACAGCAGGGAAATGTAAACATGCACAGGCGGCAGCAGAAAGTGTCCTTTGAAAGTCGGAATAAATAAGAAATAAAAGCGGAGAAGAGCAGCTGAAGGGAAGACTATTTCGGTCTCCTCTGAGCACGTGGCTGGTGACCTCTCTCTCCCCGTAGCCCCCACGGGCTGGCCAGGAACTGGGTTAGTGAGACGGGCAGGAGGGACACACTCGCAGATGGGACATGTCCTCTGCAAGGGCAGGAGGAGGGAGCCAAGCTCGGTGGTCCCCGTCCCCGTCCGGGCAAGTGGCTTTCCAGCCAAGCAGGGGGGCTCCTGGCCACCCGGCTAATCCCCCCCCAGGCCCGTGGGGCATCACAAGAAGGACTTGGCCTCGGGCGTCCACCGTACCGTGGGAGGAGGAGAACCTCTGCCGATGAGGGGGACGTTCTCGTAGCGAGGGTTCCCACCGAAGAGCACGGCTTGGTTCCTGGAGGGGGAGACCCCGTCAGAGTGGGGAGCACAGCAAGACCCCCACCTTCATCCCCATGCCCTGAGTGTGGGGCGAGGCTTCATCCCGGAGGTGGGGGGACCCTGGAGGAAGGAGGGAGGTGTCTCACATGTACTCGGAGACGGGGGCGTTGGAGATGGTCTGGGCAGGGGGGTGCAGGCTGCTCTGGCTGCCCAGGCTGCTGCTGTAGCTGCAGAAGCTGCGGAGCTGCCCCCGGGCCGGGTTGTGGGTGGCGATGCGCCGGGCCTGCGGGTTGAAGGGGTCTTCCTCATCCATGTCATCGTAATCCCTGTCCCTGGGGGGAGAAGACACCAAGTGATCACCCTCCTGGCCCCCAAAGGCAGTTCCCAGCCCCCGTGCCCAGCTGGTGCCACACACTCGCCCTGTGCCCCCCCAGTGAAGGCAGGGGTTGGAGGGGGGAGGCAGACCCACCTGCCAGTGAGGTGTTTCCAGGCCCGTGGGGTGGCGCAGATGATGGTGGAGAAGGAGGCGGCCACCAGCAAGGAGAAGAGGACCAGGTAGAGCAAACCCTCCACCCCATCGTAGCAGATGCCAATAAGGGCATCCAGGTAGTCCTGTGGCAGGAGATGGGATGGCACAGGGCTGGCAGCAATGGGGGGAGCTGCAGACCCCTATCCCGGACCCCCCCATTCCCTCACCTTGTGCAGCCCTCGGCAGTCCAGCATGGCCGTGAGCTGATGCAGGCTGGTCTCGGAGGAGTTGAGGAGCTGCTGAACCCCCAGTAGATCTTTCTGCAGGAGAATTGAGGGGTCAGGGCAGCACTGGGTGGGATGGGGAGCAGAGCGGGGGGTCCCAGAGTCCCAGTTCCCCCCCACCCTTTACCTCTGCGGTGGGGAAGAGAGGCAGTGCAAATTGTATCAGGCCCTGGATCTGGATCTGCATGGTGGTGAGGGAGCGCTGGAAAACGGTGAGAGCCTGCAAGGGGGGAGTGGGGAGCGGTGACGGAGCTGCCCGGGTCACCCCCCCACCCCAGGCAGTACAAAGTGGGGTGCTGGCTCCCCCATACCTGCTGGAAGGGGTTGCTCAGGCTCTGGTCACAGTACAGGTAATAGTGAACCACCTCTGCAAAGCAAAGGGGAGACACCAGTGTGAGCGTCCCATGGGGATGGAGAGGAGCACAGGGTGGGCAGCGGGGAGCTCTGGACCCCCCCCCAGTTCTCCCCATAGGTTTTGGGGGAGCACTGGGGTCCCTCCTCTCCACACTGTGCCCCTCACCCGCGCTGATGTCGCTCTCCGTCTGGTTCATGATGAATTTATCCGGAGCCACGCAGAAGTCACTGGTGCCCTGTGGGGACAAAAGGGACACGGGTGAGGGCTGGGGAGGACGGGACGGGCACCCGCAGCCCCCAGCTCTGCCCCAGCATGACCAGTAACAACCCACCCCTCCAGCCCCACTCACCACCGCTGCCGCTGTGTCCACGGCCATGGAAGCCCAGCTGAGGATGAGTGTGAGCAGCCCGCAGCACAGCATCCTGCGGGGAGAGGGGTGAGAACGCTCTGGGGGTCCAATTGCATCCCCCCACCCCCCAGCAGCTCCGGTGCCACCGGGCACGGGGTACTCACGTGGTGAGGAGGCAGCGGGAGCGCTTGGCCAGCCCCAGGCAGGCCAGGAGGCAGACGGTGAGGACGAGGATGAAGAAGAGGAGATAAGCCAACCACCTGGGCGCAGAGGAAGGCTCCTGTCAAATGCTTACCCACTCCCCCCAAACCCCCCCCACCCCTTACCGGCCACCCGACGCTGCCCCACGGCCCCCGCTCACCGGTAATACTCCACGTAGGAGACGTGGCCGGCCAGCTCGGTCAGCTCGGCGCTGGCCCCCCGCCAGACGGGCAACCCCGAGAGCTGGAGGACGATGCCGCCGGCCAACTGCTGCATGAACTTGAGGGTCTGCAGGTAGTCCCCCCGGGTGGCCAGCACCTCGTTCAGCCGGGTCAAGTGTTGCTCCAAGCCCACCTGCATCTGCAGGGTGGTGCCGGCCACCTGGGGACGATGGGGACAGTCAACCCCGCTGGGGTGGCTTCCCGGCTGGTAGCCATTTGCCCCACCCGTGGGATGCTGACCCTCTGGCAGAGCAGCCCCACACCAACCCCACGTGCTCCAGCCACATCCATCCTCCAGGCCAGCTCTTTTCTGGCCACAAAGGCCCCATTCTGTGAGGTGACGTCACCCTCCTGTGCTCGGCGTGGCATGGCCACCCTGGGGGCTCGGCCAGCGGCGCAGGACGCCTGGGTCCCTCCAGACCCCCTCCCCAGTGCTTTAACCAAACCCAGTATGGGGGGATCGGGGTGACTCTAGGGGAGATGGAGGGGGGTCAATTGGGGGGGACGGTGGCCCTACCAGGGAGTCGATGCCAGTGAGGGTGTGGTTGGCGTGGTCCAGGGCGTAGAGCAGCTGGTAGACCCCATCGTTGGTCTCACTGTTCCCATAGAAGCCGATGCCAACGGCCGTGCTGCGGGCAGAGAGGGGACCCCCAGTCAGAGAGAGGGGGGAAACACTCACCCCAACACGGTGCCCTGCCTTGGGGGGACACCATCTGGACAGGGGATACTTCCAGGAGCATCCCGGTTTCGGGGAACCTCTGCCCGTGGCAGGGCAGAGCCAAAGCAGATGGGGCAGGGACAGCACCATGATGGGGACGTGCCCCCCGATGGTGACACAGGACCTGGGGACTCCCGAGCCCGGAGCTGCTCCACGGTGGGTTTGAAGCTCCTCCTGCCAAACCCGGGGAGACTGAGGGCGGAGGGGGCAGAGCAGATTAGGGGAGTCCTCTGGAAGCAACTCCACTCCTGATCAAAGCTGCTCCTGGACTCAGCCCTGGGAGGGGGCAGGCAATGGGCTGGGGGCCGTGCCGTGGCCACTCCAGGCCCGGTGGCAAGCTCACCATGGCCACTTTGGTGCTCCCTGGCACCCAGTGTGCCAGCAGGCACAGCCAGGATGGGAGCCAGGTCCGAGGAGGGACATGCCCCTGCCAGACATATGCCCTGCGTTGCCCCCTCCCCATGGCAGACCCCGATAAAACCAACAGACACCGGCCCATTCACCACATTTGGCCTTTAACAGCTGCAAACGGGCTTGGTGTGGCTGGCGGGGGGGGGTGTCAAAGCCCCCAGGGAGCTGCAGAACAGTCCTCCTGCCGCCTGCCAGCAGGCACCCCGAGGCTGGAGGAGAGGGAAGACTCAGGGGGGGTCCCGGGGGGAGCACAGTGAGCTCATTAGTGCCATTTCCCTGCTCAGAACAAGGCCCCCAGGCGGCCATCTCGCTCCGCCCATGCAAAACCAGCCCCCTTTGTCTGGCGAGTGGCTGGGCAGCAAAAGGGCCCCGTGTCCCATCCCATCCCCCCCCGGGCTGCTAAGGGGGCATGCAGGCCGGCTAGTGGCCACGGGCTACCAAAACCCGAGACGGGCTTGGAAAGGCGCTGCCGGGTGAAGAAGGGGTTCCCCTCCCTTTGTCTAATTGCTCCTGTCGTAATTAAGGCCGGGGCGCACGTGGGACCTGCCAGCTGGGTCACGCTGCTGCCTGCCATCTGCTCCGGGCTGGGATTAGCGACCCGGCCCCGCTCCCCACCGGGATTAACCGGGAAGGCGGCACGGCTGTGGCGGGGACAGGGACAGGGCTGGCCCGTGGCCGGTCCCCGCGCCCGCCCCAGCACCGGCAGGGATGGCCCATATTTAATGGCACAGACCTAATTAAAACAACTCAGAGTTAGACCCCTCAAGCCCCCCCCTCAGCGATGAGGGGACGGCACGGGGTCCCCGTCCTCACCAGCAGATGAGCCCGGCGGTGACAGCCATCCAGGTGACACAGCAGGAGTGGGGGCGCTTGGTCTCGGGCTCCTGGTCCCTCTTGCAGCAGCAGAGGCAGATCAGGTAGACGGTGAGGAAGAGGAGGTTGAGGCCGAGGCAGACGGCAGCCACCAAACCCAGGAAAAGCAGCGACTGGGGAAGGAGAGAGGAGGGGGGGGGGGGACGACACACAGAGTCAGCGTCGGTGGCCATCACATGCCACAGGGCACCCGGCAGGATGCGGCCACCTCCAGCCCCACGGGACGGTCACACGGGGAAAGAGGAAGAGTCCCCTGTCCCCACACGGGGCCACCGAGCTGGGGGTGCAGCAGCCCTTCCGATGGGGGGGTGGGACACCGTGGCTGGCCCCCCTCCTCATTTCGGGGTCACGGTGGTCCGTGCCCCGCGATGCTGGGGGGCTGCAGCACCGTTAAGACGAGGGGTTACAACACCCCCCCCCCCTCCGGCGGAGAACGAGGCGGGGTGTGTGTGGGGGGAAGCGGTGGGGGCTCCGGCAGAGCCGGTGCCGGTTGGCCCGACGGGGGGTGGGGGCCCCCCCCCCCGCCTGCCCCGGGGAAAAAGGGCGCTTTGTGCGGCCGTGAGATCAGAGCTGGCGCCGGGATGAAGGCGGCGAGGACGGGGAGATGGCGGGGGAGCCCCACCGGCGAACGGGACCCCCCCCCCAAACCCTCAGGGAGGGCTCCGTTCCCCCTCCCTCCCCCCAAAAGGGTCCCGGCGCTGGAGGAGGAGGGGGGGGGGGGGGGGGGGGGGGGGGGGGGCCCCCCCGGCTCCGGGGCCCCCCGGCCGGGGGGGGGGGGGGGGGGGGCGGGGGGGGGGGGGGGGGGGGGGGGCCCCGGGG
>BJBW01010460.1:89679-111872 GCA_004320125.1 Scolopax mira | reverse complement strand
AGTCCTGCTGGCTCCCCTTCTCGCTTCCCTGAGAATCAAAAACTTTATCATTTTGTGGTCACTTTGCCCCAGACGGCCTCCAACTGTCACATCCCCCACAAGTCCTTCTCTATTTACAAACACCAGATACAGCAGTGCTCCTTCCCTAGTCTGCTCCCTCACCAGCTGTGTCAGAAAGTTATCCCCGACACACTCCAGGAACCTTCTAGACTGTTCCCTCTCAGCTGTACTGTGTTCCCAGCTGATATCTGGTAGGTTGAAGTCTCCCACCAGGACAAGGGCAAGCGATCTTGAGACCTCTGCTAGCTGCTTATAGAACATTTCATCTACCTCTACATCCTGGTTGGGTGGTCTGTAACCACCTCCTCCAAGCTCAGGACCAACACATTCCAACAAAGAGGAAGTTAGAAAAAAAACCACCAGGAAGCACGTGTGAATGAACAAGGAGCTCTTGGACAAATTCAAACACACAAAAAAAGGAAGCCTATGGAGGGTGGAAGCAACGACAAGTATTCTGGGAAGAATACAGAGAATTGTCTAAGCAATCAGAGATCAGGTTAGGAAAGCTAACACCCAGATGGAGTTCAATCTGTCCAGGGACATCAAGGGAAAAAAACCTAAATCTTCTACAAGTACATCAGTGATAAAAGGAAGACTAGAGAAAATGCTGGCCCTCCATGGAAGCGGAGGTATTCAATGACTTTTTGCCTCATTTTTCACCAGCAAGTGCTCTAGCCACTCTGACCAAGTTGCAGAGGGCAAAAGCAGGGACTGGGAGAACAAGGTACCTACTGGAGGCGAAGATTAAGTTTGAGACCAGAGGAACCTGAAGGTGTGCAAATCCATGAGTAGTGATGAGATACATCTTCGGGTTCTGGGGGAACTGGCAGATGAAGTTGCTAAGCCACTATCCATCATATTAGAGGAATTGTGTCAGTCTGGTGAAGTTCCCACCAACTGTTAAAGGGGAAACACAACCCTCATGTTTAAAAAGGGGGAAAAAAGAAAGACACAAGGCACTTCAGGCTGGTCAGTCTCACTTCTGTGCTCAGCAAGATCACGGAGCAAAACCTCCTGCGAATTATCCTAAGGCACATGGAAAATAAGAAGGTGATTGGTGACAGCTGACATGCCTTCAATAAAGGCACGTCTGACAAATTTGACGGTCTTCTACGATGGCATTACAGCATTGGTGGATAAGGGAAGAGCAACTGACAGCATCTACCTGGACATTTACAGCACTGCAAGGACACAGCTTAACAAAATGCTGCGTGAATTGGGCAGGAATGCACAGCCTGCCTTTAAGAAAACTGCAGTGCTCCATATAATTTCTTGAATGATATTCAAAACCTTTGCTGAGTCATCTAAGAACTTCAAAACTTAATGATTAATTGACAATGCTGACCAATCTTTACATTGATTACTCTGTGTCCTTCTGTGCAATGCATAAAGGACAGCCATATACTTTTGGACTACATTGCTTAAGAATACCACAAGTAACCAGTACAGGAAAACACTAAAGTAACAGCTCTGCGTGAGGCAGCACATGTGTGCAAACTGCATTGAACCAAACTCTTACTCTCTTCTACTTTCAGCAACCAGCTGCTCACTACCTTCTTAAGACCAAATCCCACAAAATAAAAGGAAAAAAAAAACACTAGTTTGTGTGTGAAGTGAATGGGCGATATAAGTAATACTTACAGTAGTTAATGATTCTACCGGCATTTTAGATTAAACTGAGGCATCCAAGGATATCTGCATTTTTTTCGCTGAATTACATGATAAGGTCTGGAAAAGTCACAGAGAACATTTCTTTTTCTGAGGGGACATAGTCTACAAAAGGCCACTTTTGTAGACACATGCCCCTGGGAAAAGGGAGTTTAAATTCTGTGATACAAAACAAGCAGTCTAACTGGTTATATTTTAACTAAATGGGATTCAACTGAGTTCTCAAATAGATCAGACATGTTTTTCTCATAGCAACAATTCTACAAAAATATTTGATTACATGTACCTGAAATTCCAAGTTGTGACATATCCACTAGCTAATGCTCTCCAGATACAGGAACTGGACTCTGCAGGTTTCACAGCAGCACAAAGGCAAGTGCCCCGAGCATGGCAGTGCTTTGTCCCATCCCTCTGGCTCAGCCTTCCCCTCTGAACCAGCAACAGTTGCTGTAAAAGAAAAACTCCTATGCCTCAGGAAATTTAGAGTAAAAAATTAATTAAACTATTTAAATTCAGATATAGGCCTCTTATAATAAAGAACAGCATTAAATTTAAGATTATACAATATTTTAACCATTACAATTGAATGCATAAAACAGTGTAGTTCACAGTCAATTCTGAGTTTCAAATATTTCCAGGTTCTTATCAGCAGAAACCCAAGAGCAGCCAAGTCCCCCACTTAGTCAGAATCAACAAGATGACTAAAAAGAAAGTGCACAGAACATTTTATTTCTCAAGTGAAGCAAATGATCTAATCTCTTCATAGGGCACATTCATCATCACCAGAGAAGGAGGATGGATGGCAGGAGCACTTTCCAGAATGCTTCGCTTCTGCTGTTGAGTTGCAGCATATTCTGTTTTATGAAGATATTTAGCTCTTAACAAAAGCCTAATAAGAACCAAATCAGTCCTGTAATTAGAGTTAATGCTTTTTGTTGATGTCAGCAATGCTATTGCAGAGCAGGAATATATTGTAATTTAATTCTGTAAAATTCAGAATTGAAATTAATGTTGGCTGCTTTGCAGCAATCACAAGAGTGTAACATCCTTTACTTCAAGATGGCCTATTGCGTGCACACGTGGGCCTAACACAATGTGGGTTAAATAAGCAATAGCATACAAAGCAAGAACAGTACAAGTTACTTATTATATGAATAATACTAACTAGTTTTTATATGTCAGAAAACAGAACAACAAAACAAGATCTTGCAAAGGACCTTGTAACTTTGTCCTAAATGCCCTCTTTCATGTTCAGACTGAGTTGCCCAATGCCTGTCTAAGTTTGAGAATATTTAGGGCTTTTCCTCAGGACATTAATACAAGAGAACACTCTAGTGTGCTTACTGAACTTGTTTTTCAACACACACACAAAAATAATTAATCATTTTAAAAAGGAGAGTTGAAGCACAGAATTACTCAGTAGATTCTCTCCACTCACATCACAAATGAAGTCACCTGGCAGGCAGGGTACTAAGACCTGACTTTCTCCTCTGCCTTACCCTTCACACCCACATGCCCATCTGCTGGACCTGGTGCTGGCACGTGCACCATCTGTGCCTAGCACAAGTGGAAAGCAAGACTCAATGGTTTTACAGAAGTTTATAAAATACACACAGGGACAGACCCTTCTGTCCATGTCCCTGTGTCCCCCCACATATTTTTGTTTCTTCATGCTCCCGCAGTCAATCACTCTATCTCCTACTAGAGGCAGGATGTGTAGGTTAAATTCTTTTTGTATAGTGGCTCCAATCCACTCATGGTCAGCTGTGGAATTATTTAGCATTTAGAGACCCTTCTTCAACTAATTTATTCACAACTTTCAACTGTTTGTATCTGTGATTAATTTGGTCCAATGCATCTTGCTGCTATTGCTGTTGATTTATTGTCAGCTCAGGCTTATAGGTATAGCAATTGATTTGTCTTAGCTCTTCTCTGTCTTTCATGCCCTAATTTTCAATTAATGCCTATTCATTAGCACTTTCATTCCATTAAAAATCCACGTCCTTTTTTGTTGGTGACTATTATTGGCCCGCAATAAAGAAGGCTCTGCTTTTTACATGTCAGACAGGCCTGATTTTGTATTATTACTGGCAGCAATAACTAAGCATGTGCCGCTGCCTTTGTACTGCTGATGGATGTCGTGTGACACGTGTAAAGGCAGAGATGAAACGGAAAAGTTAAAATGAGGGAAAAAGGGAGGTACTCTCTGATTAATACCTACATGTACTAAAGAGTCCTACAATGTAACAGAAAGAGTGGACCTCTGCATCCATCTTCCATTATCTTTGGCAGAAGCTTTAGTACGGATCTGCCATTTTTCCCCCCCGTTCCCATTTCTGTTTAATTGCAATCGTAGATTATGTGCGGCACGCTTTCCTGAATGCTGTGGAGAGAACAAAAGCTAATGAAAGCTAGATGAGAGTGCTCAAAAAAAAAAAAAGAGGAGAAAAAATGCACGGTAGGAATAAAACCATCTGTTTAGGAAAGAGAAAAGAAAGAAATGCCAAAATGGTTCCATCTCATAGTCAAATTGATACACGTTATCTACGCTTAGCACTCGACTATTTCTACTCACTGCAGCAAATGTACGGTGACATATTTTTTAGTTTCTAACACTGAAGTTTCAGACAGTTAAATGACATAATACTTTCTACTTTCTACTACCTTTTCTGGACAGTTACTGTAGCCAAGCTGGTGCACAGTAACTTTTTGAACGGTAGAAACCTTATCTTGAGTCTGACCTGCTAAATTTACTCAATAGAAAAACTTAAAAATACATTTCCTGCAGAAAAAAAATAAACATTGCTGGATCCGGAAAGGAAAGAGGTCTAAGAATTCTTCCAATAGGTCACCAGATGGAGTAGAGACTCTCAGAGCCAGGGCTGTGCTGCATTCTCAACACGGTCACCGAAAGGGACAACTGAATGATGGATGCCTTGGCTGAGCATCAAGATGAGCTGTTGTTCTCTCAGAAGATCAACAAAAGACCATCAGGCATTCTCTGTCAGTACAAGCTACCTGATCAAAATGCAGTTTAAGATGTTAATCAGAAAATGGTACAATAAACTAAAGCACAAGCAGTTCCTTTCAGTCTTGCTGCCACTGCAACCTATGAGAGTTTTGCTACTGATCTTGACAAGAGCAAAATCAGGTAATTATAATGCTTGTGCCTTACAGAGCCCTCTACCTTGACTAACAAAGGTCCTTAATGTCAAGCACTTCAGGGAATGCTCTACAGTCTCCTTCTATAAAATAATTTATTTTATAGTTATGGCATATCTTTGATTAGGAAAAACCCCACATTAAAATTAAAGATGTGAAAACAAACATTTCAAGGGCCTTCAATCATTTTGTACCGGTCTATAAAGCTTCTTCACAGTAACAACAGAGAGATAACCTATATTAAATTATAGCATTATTGCTATCTTACTTATAGCCCTGCAGTAGGAAAGTAAAAAATGGAAATGACTTTTTTAAAGGATTTGTTGTAATTATTATTCTACAAAGGACCTTATTCAGAACAGCCTTTAAGTATAAAGGATTCGTAAGGTTAAGAACAAGTCTCATTGACCTGAATGGAAACTAAAGAGATTCCTAAAGATAAGTGTGATGTTAAGCACTCCCTTAAATGAGTAGTTTATAAAGCACTGCCTCTGTTCAGTGATTTCCTTTTTTTATGAGTGTTACTCCTGACTCTTCCAAGATGTATGCAGGTACCTATGTTTCAGCATATATATTATCCATAACAGAATTGGGGACATTCTAAAAGGATAAAAAAAATATCAGGGCAACTTGGTATCCTAGATAAAGCTGTAACGTAGGTAAACTGGCTTTACTCATGTGAGGATATTTAAGAAAAATTTTACTCAAGCAAAATAGTACCAGTGGCAGCACAGTGACATTCCTGTGTTTCACTTTGCCAGTCTCAGATAAAGGCAAAAGCCAGTGTTTGAGATGATAAATCCAAGAAAACAAGCAAATGTTTTTATTTTCATTTTAATTATAGGTAGTCAATTTGAACATTTTATCTACTCAGAGACAATGCAGCACAGGCTGTAGCATTATGGCCTCCCTTGAATTTGCCTCTTTTGCTGAATAAGAATTGATGAGAGCACAAAGATTGAATGGAGCTACAGTAAAATTTCTGGTAAAGCCATAAGAAAAAGCAGGTAATTGTCTCACGTAGCTGGGTAGTACCTACACTCAGAAGTGCAAAATCCTGAAAAACAGAGATGTCTCGCTGGGAGGCTGAATTTGGGACTGAATTTACAAAGGGATTCGAGCAAAGACAGCAGAGCAATTTCTAGGTTCAATGCCGTGTTGCATGTGGATACATCCAAACCCTTTCCTTAGCTATAAAATATGTGTCAGAATAACCTGTGCAAATTATGGCTCTAGTAGAAAGGGATGAAGTGTGGCTAAGTGTTCATAAATCAGATGTAGAAATGAAAATTAAAATTGTAAATTTTAACCTGGCATGTTCTGGATTTACAAAAGCTGCTAAAATACAGCCATCTCTCTTCACTGAGCTGGTTTAACTTGGTACCCTTAAAGAAAGGAGGAAATGATGTAAGTATATTTCCCTTTAGGATTTGGTTAAACTTATATAGTGACCTCTACATCTACATTTTTATATTTATAAATTACTACAAAATCTCTGAATTTCTCATTACTACAAGTATGAATGTGAAAATAAATAGTAATATCCCAAAAACTGTTTCAGACATGATGTAATGATTCCTATGGAACCATTAAGTTTCATCATTTCCATAAATTCAGTCTCCATGCAATGAGCTCTTTATGAAAGGCCATTTAATTGCCTGATAGGATATAATAGCTCCTTTGCATCGATAATAAAGTCAATAATCTGTATTTTTTTAAACCTCTCTAAATATCCATTGACACAATAGGCTGTTGCAGTCCTAAGTCCTTCAGGCCCATTGGACCACTAATATAAAGGCTTGAAGCTATTAAGTACACATTTAATATGATAGAATGTTATGAGTCTATTGGAGGTCAATGCTGTAAAATTATGCCTCTAAAAATCCTCCTCAGAAAGTAATTTATGGCATAGAATATGTTTATTAAAAGTCCCTGACTACAGATTTATGTGATTTTATGTGAAGACTGCAATTGAATATGCTTGGGGACCAGTCCTGCGAAGACTTTCCATGAAGTTCAGAGTTTATTACCCTACATAATCCCTCCTGGAGTCAATTGAAATACTCCCAAGAGTAAAGTTACTCATAGTCGTAAGTATTTGTAGCTTCATGCCCTTAAACTTGTTTCCCCAGCTCTGATTCACTGTGTGATCCAGCAAGTCATTTGGTTAGTTGTGCTTATCTGAGAAAGGGAACCATTTAATGGGGAAACAGCAATATAAACTCTGCCTTTGCTATATACTTACACGCTCAGCACTATTGGTACTAACTGTTACTATTTCTGCACCTCTGCTTTTAATTATCAGCTGTGTCAGTCGTAGTGACCAATTAAAAAAAGAAAAAGGTTCTCAGATCAAACAAGATATTGAAATCCCTTTGGGACCTCATATTGGAGAGAAGAGTGAAATGAATGAATGAATGAACGAACGAATGAAATCTGGCCCCTGTAACAGCAGAGTATTTATATACATTTCCAGGTTTTTCACTCATTAAGTCAAGTTCTTCCATGAGACATGAATTTGCTGGGGCCTGTCTACTTGGCTGTGCCACCACGGTAGCAGGCTGATATTTGGGGTAGAAGGCTGATAGACTTTTGAGCTCCCTCCAAGCATATACAAACATACACATGTTTTTCTTCTATTTCTACATACCTGTCTTGAACCTTATTACTGTGCTGTGAGTACTTAGGTGACAATTAACGAAGGTCTGCCAAAGAAAAGCAAGACAAAAATGCAACAGTGTCAGTATTTCACATTTCAGTGGCAAGCTCTTTCCTACTGGAAAAAAGGAACAGTGATTCTTGCTTATTCTGGACTCCTTACTATGTCATTTGATGTCCTACATTTCTGGGGGGTTGTTGTTGGCAAGAAGAAGAATGTCACACCCAGCCAGTTCAAGTTGAGCCAAGTCTTGGTTAGAACATGAAAATATGGTTTTGAAAACATGGTCTCCTTACAAATATTTTGAACTTCTATTTTAAATGAAGTTTCTGAATGAATATGACTTCTCTCCTTTCTAGATGAATATGGCTTTTCCTCATTAGTAGCTTCCTAACAGGAAGTAAGAGGTTTTGGAAGACTAAGGCTGCAGACCTTAAGAGTAGACTTTATTTCAGTATAGACAAAAATCTTTAGGTGTGGGACACAGACACAATTCCATTGACCTCAGCTGATTTACAGGACAGTGTCTAAACTGTTCTGCCCAGCACTGACATCCTTACAGCAGAGGTGGGATAAATATTATCACTGAAAGAAGTGCTGTCGTGTAGTCCAGCCTTCACACAATGACTGTATCTCTCATCCCTCCGTTGAGCCTCTTCTATGCTGAATTTTATGGAAGACCCATCTAATCTATGCCCCCCACAAAATCTCTAGTCTTTCTATATTCATAGCATGTTTTTCTCCTCAAAGCTGTTAGCAAAGCCCTGAGTGGATTCACCATAAAAAGTAACATATTATCATAAGCTAGGAAAGGATTTTCAAAGAATTGTGCTACCAGCTGATAAAGGATTTGGGAGACTGTAAATCTTGCATTATTTATGTAATACACTGTACATGAGAAGCTGGGTTAACATACAGTTCAGCATGGGCATATATCATAATGAAATATTTGCCTTTGGGTAAAGACAAGAACTAAAGGGAGACATTCAGGAATTAACTTGCTCCAGTCACAAGCCAACATCTATTTGGACTAGCAGTACAAATCTCACAACAACAAAAAAACCTTAAAAAAATAATCATAATTTGTTTTTAAATGAAAAATAAACACCAAATGAGTTTGTTGGTAACATACGACTGACTGTCCAGGTGTAAAGACATTGCTGTGGATGACAGCAGGAGTTACCGAGCTTGCTTTCTGCCCCAAAATTTTCTTCTGGCTCTACTTTGAGGGGCGAAGCTATAGAGGAAAGGGATTTTCAATTATTGAAGACTTATCATGTGGTTGGCCAGCAATTTGGTACCTACATATCTAACCACTGTGCTAGGGACTATGCCCACATCAGCAATGTGTCCCAGACCTCAAACCCCTGGCATGTTACTGACTGCACCTTCAAAACAAATAAGGGGACCCTAGAGCACTTGTTAAGGAGGCACTTTAAGGCTGCTATAATTTTTTCCATAGACTTAGTTTTACTATGAACATAAATCTCAGTGGATCCATCTGCAGGACTGAACCCTGGTCGTGGAGACCTAAGCCTTGGAATATATTCAGTGCCAGATGCGATGAGCTTTCTGGTAACCAGATTTACTGCAGCGACTAGCAGGAAAAACCACAGTACTAGCTGAAGACACAGGCTCCTCCCTGCCCCAAACCCTGGAATTTAGAGGAGCTATACCTTGAAGAAACTGAAAACAGGAACAGGTAATAGCTTCTTTAACGTGATTCTGTTGAAATTTAAAGAAATTCCTTCTACAAAATAGACCCTCCTTTTAGGAAAAAAGGGATTTCTGCCTGTACCGGTTGGGAGAAACTAAGGGCAGCACTAAACAACAGAAGGAGAAAAAACAACTCAGCACTACAGGGGCTCTTGAAATTTCTGAACTTTCATGCATTTTTGGCAGCAGAAACTGTTTGTCTGTGAAAATAGGGCACAGCAAATAGCACAGTACAACACCAATTGCTTGGCACTGTTTACGTGCTCCCTGGGTAGAGCTCTCTCATGTCTTTCTGGAGCCCTGTGCTAATTTCATATAGACACTAAGCTACAAAGAAACTAAGGAAGAAATCTATATTTTGCTGCTGTCTTGTATATAAAATGTTGAAGTATTTTCACAGTATTTACAGCACCTAGAACCTCATGGAAAGCTAAGTCAAGAATAAAACAAAAATGGGGCTTTATTCTCCTTTTTATTTGCATTGATAAAACAAGAAGTGTAATTTCTTTGACTTCAGACAAGTTGTCCCTTTTTTACGTTGGCATAAAAGGAAAGTGAACTACTCTTCTAATAATCAGAAGCATCCATATTGACAGCTGGCATATAAAAGAACTCAATAGCACAGGACAATCATATCTCACAAAACCGAAGATAAGAAATGCAGTACTTGGGAATGTGTCAAATTTTGCTTTCCTTCACAGCCAGAATTTTGGAGTTCAGCAAAGCTGTGGATCAGCAGTGCTGGCATAGCAGTGCCAGTGCCAGGCTCACTACCTGTGATGTGGGCACTTCCCTGCTCTGTCCACAACTCCTCTGTTCCCTGGGAACAAAGACATTGTAGTGTCTCAGTCTGCTCTGATGGAAATTAAAATTTACATCAGTTTATTATGCAGTAGTTGGTCACCAAAAAGTAACGTTTCGTAAGAAGCAGAAGTAGATTGGAAAACATTTTCAACACGGCAGGGTTTTGTCAGGAAATGCCACTGACTAAACCCAAATTGTTTTGCCCGATGTTTCTCTCTTCCTTTCTGAGATTCACACATATTGTTGCTTGAATTCCTGACAGGCTGTTGGAGAGCCCAGCACTTCCCCAGTGTGTAACGCCAGGGAACACTCACACATTCACTGCAATAGAGTTATCAAGTCCAGGTTATCCACACCACGGTGCCAAACTGCATGGGGGACACAAGGACAGAGGGCCTGGGACCTTTAGCCTTATAGCAAAGTTCAAAGATACAGATATTCATGCACAAGTACATTATTCAACGTATGTTTCATCACTTCTAAGAGCTTATAAATAAACCCATATCAAAGTGCTTATGTTATGCTACAAACATGCTAAGTTATTTATACAGAAAGAAAAATCCTACAGTAAAACACAGCAGAACTGAAAAACAAGCTGAGAATTCTCACAAACAGCAAAACAATCATATGTGCAAGTATCAACAGCCTAGTTTAAGCTTAGTAATAAGGTGTCACAATGCTCCCCCCCCAACAATTGGGTTTTTTAAAAAACAATTAAGCGATTCTGAAAATTATCAGGTATTCCTTAAAACATCATCATGTTTCTGATACAAAATAAGCTACCTGGGACCCAGAGCCGAAAAGGATGTCAATTCTGTACAGCATCTTTTCAGGCTTCTGGAGTACTCAGCAGGTATTTTCCCAGGTTCCTGGGTCAAAGGTAGCAATGGGCAAATCTGCATGAAACACTTACAGGTGGTGCTTGTTTCTGATGATCCAGAGCCTGAATCTGTTTCAGATGATCCAGGGTGTCAGCTGTGTCTAGAAACCTTGAAAGCTGTAGCTTTCAGGTTTAAAATACTTTGTTTTAATAACAAATCTTTCTTAAACTGTGACCATTTCATTAGCAGTAAGCTCACCATGCCTACTGCCTTCATCTTCATTCAAGGCAGTCGGAATAGTGAGCACTTTTTTATTGTCATCTCCTTCTAAAGTTTAGGATTCTAAAAATAGCTTTTCCTCCTTTACTGTTTGTACTTTGATACACTCTTTTAGTCTAAATCCATTTGCTTCCCTATAGGGAACCCTTTGAGACTAAAATAGCAGAAAGTATTACCTCTTGTAAGAGCATATTTCAGTTGATGATTAAAACCAAATTTAGAGACTAGATCCATTTCTTAATTATTTTTATTTCCTTATAGGTAAATCCTAATATAAGGTGTTTATTGTTTTTTGTGGGTTTTTTTTTTTTTAAATGCAATTTCTACTTCAGGCTGAAAATACAATTATCCCTATTCCCAAATTGAAAATGTTCTAACACAAGTGGAAATTCAAGAAAGTATCTTTCCTGAAACCATTTTTAGAGAATAACTGCTCAAATGAAAATTCCCAGCATTGAAATTATACAAACAGTCATCAGGGTACAGTGTTCAGATTATATTAACTGCACTACATCAGTTCTTATTTTATGCACAGCTACATCTCTTGCTGCATCAGATGGCAGCATGGGACCTCCAGTTGTATGAGGTAAAGATAAATTGTTGAAAACAAATGTTAATTCTGCTTTTTGTCCTCTACAGGCACGACAAAGATTTAACTACTTTATTTTGTTGCTAAAAAGGTGGGGTTAGTAAATCTTTTCATCCTCTTTGACCAATTAGTGCAGGAATATATCCAGAGATAGTAACAAATTCAGCAAAATCCTCCCCCTCCTCAGCAACTTCTGGTAGGTGTCACTGATTTGGGCCTGCACTCAAAGTCCCTGATTTTCCAGGAGCTGACACACCAGATGGCCCCAGACTCGGCCTCTGCTTTAGATCTGCCCTTGCCTGAAGCCATCTCTAGTGCTCATCCTTTGTGCTTACTCTCTGTAAACAAACAGGCATCTAACTCTGAAGAAAGCAAATATTCAGATTCCTGCGAGTGCATGCTAAGTCATACATACAAAGCATTGCTGGACTTGACTTTCACAAATACATATAGATATATAAGCCATGCTACTTACTGTGACATGGAAACACGTAGCTCTGTAAGAGGTGAAAAGTATTCCTGTGTCCTGGAGCTTTTGTGCCTGCACAGGTCTTTGAGCTTGCACTTACACCCCCCCAGAAGAGGGTAAGTTATGTTGTCAGTAGGAACAAACCAGCATAAGCAGCAAAACCAAGTATTGAGTTCTCATAGAACCCAACTGAGAGAAAGAGAAATATCATTTTTATGAGAAGAGTATGTATCTAGCTCTTTATGGGTATTGTGCAAAATAGAGGATTTGGAAGCATCTTGCTTGGATCTAATTTTAACAGGAATAATACTACAAGCATCAGCTTCTAGTCCAGTTCCTAATCTGGTTTTCTACCTATTGCCTTCTCCCCTTTATGCAAAAGCCTTGCCAGCTCTGGTTCTGCAACGCAAGGATGCATTACAATTAAAAAGGTATAGTTTTGAATTACTTGTAGCTGTTAAGATTTCACCAACTGAGAAAATAACCTTAGAGATCACCACAAGATGTGAAATACTGGTTATATCGTATCAGCTACTGCGATGTGAATCATTTGAGATGCTGAGTTCTACATCCCATAATAATTACCGATTTATGCAAGAAACATTCCAAAATCAACAGAAACAGTTGTTAAACAATTAGAATGAAGATCTGTTAGACCACTGGATATTCAAGTTATTGTAAAATACAGTAACAATCCAACTTCCATCTCATCACGGTAGGAACACTGACACTGCAAAGTCCTAACATATAAGTTTTGTCTTGAACTTTCCCAGACTACTCAATTTCAGAAGCTCAACCTATGTATTTGTTGTCATATTGTCATCTCTAACAAATGCTATGTACAACTCAGAATGATGCTGCTCTCTAGTTGTAACACACATTAGTGGCTGTAATTGATTTGGCATTAGTCTTGCGTACTTGACTTCCTTTAACAGGTTGGACTGAGCATCCTAAGTACCTGTGAGTGGATAGATAGGCTTCTTTAAAGAGCTGAGTTGAGCTGGCTTTGCACGAGATAATTTGAAAGACACGATGAAATTGGAAAGACAGGATAATATGTGAGGTAAGACTGGATATAATAGGCAGAGGTTGGGCTGCCCTTTATAGCCCCTAGCTTAGTTGCTGGACAAATTGCTTCCTAAAGCTAAAGTTCCTCCAGGTTTTGAGAGTATTTTTTCATGTTATTGCAAGTAGGGGTTTTTTGGTGGGTTTTGGGGGTGGGTTTTTTTTGTTTTGGTTTGGTTTAGTTTTAGGACAACGGAAAAGCTTATAAAACCATTATGTTTCTCCCATGTTTCTTGCCTTTTTTTTGATTTAAATCAGGAAATTAAATCAATGATTAAAAGAAATGCACACCATTAAAAGAAAAGCACAGAATATTATCTACAAAGGCTGACACAATGGAGGGATGAGCTTCCTGAGAAGTCAAAACTAGCTATGAATGAAGTTTTCAGAGCAAGGAAATAAAAACCATAAAGTCTCCTTCAGGTGTATAAAGTGGAGCAAAGCTGACAAGAGAAGACATTAGACCACGGCAGGATATTTGAAGGAAGTTAATAAAGGAGGAGGATAATATAGCTGCAGAATTTAATGAGGTCCCTGTAGTGTTTGCAAGAGGAACTAGAGTTAGAAAGCAAGCAATAAACAGCACACTTTAGTTTTCCAGAAAGTATTGTGCCTAAAGGCCATCAGGTTAATGTTCAGATTTAATGAAAAGTTACACATACACCAGAGGGTTAAAGAAACACACCATATCTCTTCACAGTGACTAAAGCCTCTGCTGGGGGTGGGGGCAGGAGCAGAGCTCCCTCAAATATAAAACTCATTCAAACACAGCATGGTAAGGTGAGCTAGAAGAAAGTAGAATGTATTTTTTTTCTCTTACTTGAATGTAAACTTTGATTTCTTGGGGCAAGGTGAGCTGATTGATAAAAAAAAAATAATCATTTTTCAGGACATTCCAATATTTTGAAGAAAATTAGTCGGAGTATAAAAAAAATAGACATTTATATTAATGATTTTTTTTTTATTTTTATTTTTTTTACACTGAGTCTGGGCCCAACCTTACAGGTTCCCCCCTCAGAGAAGTCAGCCTCAGCAACAGGAATCCAAGGCTGCTGCAGATTGTTACCCCAGAGCTGGTGCTGCAGCACCCCAGGAGCCCTGGGCTTTCCTCTCCAGGGCTCCAGCGTCACTCAGGCTGGGAGGATCTGGCCAGGCAACTTGAAATGGCATTGCTTGCCCAGGCTGAAGTTAAAGAATGAGGCATGTTACTTCAAAATATTTAGATTCACAGGCATTTTAGGGCTTTATCTGAAAAAGTAAGTACCACCAGCATATTTCCTTCTGGCTTCAATAGGCAGTCCCCATTTTCTCATATCTTCCTAGTACTGAATTTACTAAGCAAACACTGCATATTATGAAATAAATACCTGGATGCACAGTCCCTGCAATCAATGCATGTTCCATTGACAACTGTGGGGTTTAGATTATACACCCTTACGAAGACATTACCCATTCCAAATGACCTCTTATTATGCAGCTAAAAGCAACCAGAGATAAGACATTTTTGAAGCTGATAAAAAGCCTCAAGAGCAGTGCTTCTCAAAATTAGAGATGCAGCCTCAGGTTGGGGTGCAAAGAGGTTTTTCTGCAGGGTCACAACATACTCTGCAAACTTAAGATCTCTTTGTAAAGGAAATGACTTCCAGCTCTTCTGGGAACAAAGATAACCTTCAGAATGTAAATATCTGAAGCAGTTTGGTTTATTGAATATACAATAGTAGGGAATACCCAGTTCATGATGCTTCCTACAAGGATAGGGAAATTATTCTGTTCTGATGATATAAATACAAAATAACAATTTTTAAAATGTCAAATACAAGTACTATCTAACTAATAATGATGTAGCAAACTACGCCAGCTGGGTATCTGTTGCTGAAACATCACTGAAGTTGATAGAACTCAGATATGGGAGATATACTGTGAAAGACTATAGGATGGCAATGAATGGCTTGACTTTAGAGTTGCATAAAGATTGCTGCGTTTAAGTTTCAAATACCCTTGTTGATTAAAGAAGAAAAGTTTAAGATATGGGAGACTAGAACCTGCCACTGTTTAAAAGTTGTGATGCGAAGAAGTATTAGAATAGTCACAGAGAAGTTTCATAGGAAATTGGGGAGTTCACTGAACATGGAAGGACAAAAACTATAAACAACATAATCCTTCACCAAGAACAAGCGTGTGCTCATCAGTGAATATCCTGCTCTCCAGGACAAAATTTCTCTATATGTAAGAAGATATCCTTTAAGATGACTGGTAATATACTTCAGGGGCTGAACTGCATAAGCATTTATCAGCCTTTTTCCAACTCAAAAGTACTGGTCATAGACAAGAGGTATTGGATGATCCAGTCCTTGTTCTCCTCATCAAAAGCAGAGTCTGATGCTTTTGGAATTAACAGATTTTATTCATCCAGTGTTTTCACATGGGAAGAAAAAATGGTGAGTTTCATGGGTTCTTTTTGTTTGGTTGTGGTTTTTTGTTTGTGGTGGTTTTTTTTTTTCTTTTTCTTTTACAAAAGGCCTGAATTCTCAGTGTTCCAATGGAATTTAATAAACAGAATCTAGTCTTTCCAGAGGTCTAGATTTTCTTCTGCTGTAGTTCAAAACACGTGTTGCTAAAAAGGTTTTTGATTCCTGGTTTGTAGCAGACTAATCTATGGGGAGAAGGCACTGGCATTAAAATGGAGTAAGAGGTGAATTTTAGAGCAAAAGCTATCCTATAGGGAAAGGAAAAGAAATCTGTATGGAGAAAAAAGCAGATAAAAATCAGCATCCAAAGTACTGAATAACATGCTATGGTTTCATTAATTCACATCAGTCAAACATTTGGTCCAATATCACTGAACTGAGCTGTTGTCATAAAACATATAAAGGAATTCAAGAGAAACCTAAGGAGGGCTGTAAAGAAACAAGGGAAGTAAAGAGAAAAACAGCTCTGAGGAAAAGAAAAGGGAATGAACCTGACACAACAAGCGGCCTTTCCCTGCTCTGTAGATTTTTCCAAGAATAAACCTATTTAAAGAATAAAATTATTGCAAATCTGTCCCTACAGTTACTGTAGTGATAATGAAAGCCATTAAAATGAATATTTGATAAATGAATAAATGAATAAAAATGAAGGGAATAAATGAATGGTAAATGAATATAAATACTAAATGGTGAAAATTAAATGAATAATTCTCTTAAATGAATAAATCCGCTGTGCTTCAGTTTGTTAGTGCTCTATACAAACTAAATTCCTCTTAAACAGCATCTTGAAAGGAGTTTACATTGCACCACAAAGATATATATGTACTGGGGGTTACTGGGATAATGGAAAGTAAACATCTTTTTTGTGTGTGTGTGCCATTGCTCGATTTAACACACACCAACTCAACAATTTAGTTATTAGTCAGATTAGTCAGTTAGTGCAGTCAGTGGCTGTTGCAGAGGGTGCAACATCTCAATGTTTGCCCGAGTTGTTTAATTCTTTTATAGCAACTGTGCATTTCCTGTACTGTTAATTATTAAACTTGGCATCTTACAACACAAATATCAGTAGGTTCAGATAGCACACTCTAGAAGTCAAAGAGGAAGAAAAGAGTTGAAGAGAGGGAGAGAGAAAGACTGTTCATCCCGGCAGCAGCTCTTCGAAGAAGGAGGAAAAAAGAAGCATTCAAGAGAGCAATTACTCAATGTATGAGGGAAGAAATAGGCTGCACAGGAGGCCAGAACTACATAGACTGCAGACAGGAGAAAAGGAATAGATACATAGGGAAAGGTGAGTAATTTAAAGATGGAATGAAAAAAAGAAACATTTGTCAGCGCTCAAGGTAATTAAACTACAGAAGACTTCCCAAATACACACTGCTATTGCTGAGGTTAACCTGTCCAACCTTCAGTCTCTATTCAGCCCAAACCCCGAGTTGCTCTGGCTGGAACTGGCAACAATAAACTTCTACCACATCAACTTAGTCATTCCATTAGCATCAATATTTGTGGGCAACTGCCTCCTTATCCGAGTACAACCTGCTGCTAGGAACGAAAGCAGAAATTTGACTACAAACCTTCAGGAATCTATTAAGGGAAACCATTTCTGTTGTTGTTTAAAAAAAAAATAAAAATGCAGTTCAGCTCCACTAGGAGTTTTTATCATTTTTAGCTGTAGAAAATGAAACTGTCCTTATGCTGAACAAAATATTCCCTTCTTCCACTCCCCCACTGTTAAATTCTGAGCTCTCTGCCGAAGGAGGAACATGCCAGTCAATACAAACAAAATCCACAGTACATATTTGTATGTACCCCCTGAACCTCCCCAGCAGATGGAATAAAGAATTGCCTCTATTCCTCAGATTTAAGCACCAGGTTTAGTCTATTTACAACCCAAAATTCTATCCCTCTATAAACCAAAGAATTTAAATTATGCTCCAGAGTCACACAAATCGCAAAATAATACTGCATACCTAGAACCTTGGAGGGAAAAAAAAAAGTGAAACATCAGTCACATTTTGAACTCTTGCTGCAAATTTCACTTCAATTCTCCTCTGATCTGCTGGAGAAGATGCAGTAAACAAAGACACCTGGAAACCGGCCAAAAGCACCCTGTGCTCCTGATATAACTACACCCAGCTGTGGGATTAGCTCTGCACAGCTGATGCTGTTTGGTCACTAATGACATTGTTTCTTAAGCAGGTTTCACGGGGAAATTAGGCCCACCTTTTTGGTAGCCACCAAGTTAAACCTGTGAGTGTAAGACAGTAACAAGTTTTATGATGAGGTCCCCTGTATTTTCAACTAGTGCTTCTCGCTCCAGAATGGGGTTCTTTGCTTTGCTGTTCCTTTAGCAGAGCTGAAGGTTTGTAACCCAACAGAAATCTTTCACTTCTCAGTGGGTAATTCTTTCTTATTTGGTAACTTTTGTAGTTTCTGTACCGCAGTTCTGAAAGCAATTAGCACAATATATATTCTATGCATCATAACAAAGAGAATTTCAAATACCCAAGTCTGCACGATGACTGAGCAATCTTATGATGGGTTCATTTCCCCTTTTTGCCATGGAGCTGCATCTCAGTATTTCTGAGTTTTGATGTTTAAAACAAAATTACTAGCAGACATAAATTAAGCCAGAATAATGAGTAGGATCTCACAATCCATTAAGCATGAGATGCTTTGCCCTATTACTCCTGTTTCCTTTTTCTGACTCTTCAAAAAGTAGGCCCTGGGCAGTGACTACTTGCTTTCTAGTTATCTGTTTCTCCCTCTCCCTGTTATCTATACATCTGTCATCTGGGTAAATTTACAGAACTGAAGTTATACTGGTTTCCATACCTGCCAGAATATCTATTGGTCTGACAGCAGCAGTTTTATTTGATTGGTTACTTTGGCTTTGAAGTAGTAACTGGGAAAATTTTTTTTAGTTTTAATTCACTGCACCCCATTTGAAAACACGTATTTTCATTCTCTTTGTTATCATTCTATTGTTGCTAAGGCCCAAAGCTGTTGAGAACCCTCAAACACTTCAACTCTCTAAGTTAGAAGATGACTGATTAGTAAAAAAATTCTCAAATACAAAGCTCCATGCGATCTTATTTACTCATTAAACGCCAAAAAGCCATTTTGTGCTCCTCATTCTCTTTTATAGCTATTGACTGAAATGTTGCATCAGTATCAATTACAGGGATTTGAAATGGTGAGAATGGTGGAGAAGCAGGGAATGAGATTTCATGATCACATCAAAGCCATAAATATTGTCATTCTTACTGCTCTAATGTCCCTTAAGCTTTATTTAATGGTTAATTGATTGCTAAAAAATCTTTCAGGTTCATTTAATTTTCAAGAATGTGGCCTTGTTAGTCTGTTGCAAGGGCTTTTTTTTTTTTTTTTCTCTTTTTAACCAGCAAAGTTATATATTATGTGGCATGAATTATAAAGCAGTTGTCATGGAGATGTTGCTAATGCAGGAGACTATATGCTGTGTACTTTGAAAACTGCGGAGCATATCTGTTTACAAGCACCTCTTCTGAATGCCTTGCAACTGGTGGTTAGGATATTACCTGGATAGTTTATTGCACTATGCCTGAGTATTATGGTATTGCAGGGATATATCCAGGTAGCTCTCATTTTACACCTGCTGAGACATTACACTGGAAACTTTAGTGATATTCAAAGACCACAATGAGGCAGCGAATTGAAATATATTGAATTGCTCTGAAGCTTATGTCTTATCAGAGAAATGTAGAAATTACACAGAACTGAAACAGGTAATATTAAGAGCTTGAGATCTAGGACTTCTCTTGTTCCTTTGATATATCAATATTAATTAATTTAGCTAAAAAAAAAAAAGTAGGCATGCAGAAGCGATCTTAATGAACCAGTGCCTGCAATCTGCTGGTTCAAGAACTGCTTACCTCCATAAGATTTTGGTAAGTAGGTTACAGAACTGTTTCCCTCTGTTTGCACAGCTGTGAAATGGGGACATTTATGCCTAATTATCTTTATAAACTGCTTTAGAGCTCTCAAGATTAAAAATACCATTTAGATACTAGAAAGAAACACCTCTATCTCAAAAGTTTTTCCAAAGCTGGTATTTGTCCATCTTTCTGAAGATGTATATGTATACAGTCATATTCATCTTAAGTCACTTTTATTCTTGAAGCATCATATTCCATCCTTAACAGTCAGTTTGACAATGGTTTTGCTTGCATGTTACCAAACAGAGCTGGCACCTAGACTTGTTTTGTAAGACAAATGGTTTTGAAGGAAGGCTTGCAGTATTACAGAGCCTCCTAACAGCCAAGTACCATTATCTTTCCATCTTTTGTGGTAGGGCCTGTAGTAGATACTGGGGATTCTGACAGAGGAAACGAGATACAGCCTTACTGAAAATTGCTAAGTAGGTTTTGCATTAAGCATCAAGTTCGCTATTTCATATTTTCATAAATATGTAGAAAATCATGATGCCTTGCAAAATGAAACTTAAGAGAGCAGTTCATGAAAAAATTATATGCTCCATTTACTCTGGCGTCCTATGTACTTTATTTTTTATTAACTCACTTACCCTTTATATGCAGGAGACCATCTCTCTAATATGTAACCCAGAAGGGTGGACTGCAAAATGGGGAGGGAGTAAGACAAAATGGGCATTTGCATTTCCAGCACAAAAAGTACATTCAGAAATTCACCCCACATTAGAAAAGAAATGAACCACAGAGAGTTCTGTTGTTGTTTTGAATGCTTTTGAGCCTAGAGAAATGAACAAAACAAAATAATAAAAAAATAAAGTGTGTATGTGGGACAATCCTAATGGCTTTCTGTGACTGCAAAGTGATTTACATACCCCAAACCACTTCTTTTATTGCAGAAGGGACACTGTCCTTCCCAGATATTTTTTCTTCCCTCAATTACTCCATGTTTTTTCTTCCTTTTGGAACTGTACTAGCAGCTAATTATGATCTCACTGCCCTGGTGATATTAAAAGATCAGTAAAAAAAATTCAGTTGGAAAATACCTGCTTCCATGCCCTCTGAGCAGCCAGGCTTTTCTTGTCTCACCAGGTCAGGAAGTGTCCTCTCTGGTCTTTTTCTTACAGATGATAACTGATGTCAGGTATGGTTCTGCCGAAGAAAATTTAGTTTGTAATATTCACCTCTTTTGGAAATTATTCAAATTTATCAATTCTTTTGATAACAGCAAATACCTCACCTGTGCTAGACTTCTACCTTCTATTAGTCCATGCTAATTACTGCGGATAAGACTGGCCACTAATAAGCCACACTGTTGGGATTTTCACACTACTGTCAGTTTGTCTTCTGTGGTTTTGTCACTGACTTCAGTGGACCTGGAACTCAACATATTACTACAACTTCTCACGCAGATCTACAGAGAAAGATCTTACTCATCTTTTGAAATACTCCACTCTAATGTGTGACATATGTACTAGCAAAGTAACAAAAAGCTAAAAAGTTATATGCAACCATTTTCCCTCAATTTGCTTATAAGTTTGCTACTTTTGAAGAGAAAAGCTAAGGAAGGAATTTGAAGATAAAAATACAATTAAGCATTCAACAAAATGATGTTAATCACAGTATTTTCACTGACAAAAAACCAAATTAAGTTAGTGATGGACCAGGCAGGAAAGGGAGCACAATATAAATTAATAAAATGCTGTCAATTTACCATTAAGGTTGATGAAATAAAGTAAAGATGTACTGTGAGAACCAAAATTTTTTTTTAATCTCTAATTTTTTATACTACAAAATGATACTTGGAAGTCATTGACAATCTTTCTGTACTTTAATATTTACAGCACCCAAAAATAATCATCACAGAAAACCATGATGTCATGTTACCCCCATTTAGTTGCAGTCTTCAGGGTATGATTACATTTCTATACTGAAATGAGCTGGGTTTTAAGATTAGAGGGCAGGACTGGACGTTAAAATACCTGAGTTCTAATCCTAATTACGGGACATCAATTATTTCAATGATTTTAAATAAAGTTTAATGTTCCTGGTTCAGGCTTGCTGTTTGCTGCTTTCAGAAGATGTTGAAATAAATAAGAAGAATCCTTCTTCCCTCCCTCCCTGCTCCTAATGAAAGCCAAAAGATAATGGCTCAGAAATGTCAGGAAGCTGAGTAGCAACTTCATGTGCTCTGGAATATTTACAGATTCTCAAACTGAAAGCTAGTCACAGAACGGCAAACTATATTCTTATCACAGAATATTAAACTTCAGTTTAATGTTCCAGTGCAATCTTCATATTCATCCTGTTAAAACATGGGCTATAATTTCATTGCACAGCTAGAATGGAAATTTTGTTCTCTAGGTGTGAGAGCAAGAGCTGGATGAAATCAGGGAAAGAGACAGGAAACAGTGTGGCCTGATGAACCCTGATAATTACTACAGCTTCGTGCATTGGACTGG
>BJBW01010460.1:49029-89540 GCA_004320125.1 Scolopax mira | reverse complement strand
GTGACAGTGAGAGTGAATCATGATAGTTGTTCCTATTGTGGAGCTGAAAATGGCAACTTGTGAATCTGTAGAGACATTAAAGTAATCATTAATCCTTTTCTACTTGTCAATCAAAAATGTTGTACTCTTGGGGTAAGAATATGTTTGGCTGAGAAAAAGCTTTTAGTAAAATAGATTTGGCAGATGCATATTTGCAGATGCTCATGAAAGATGAATCATGACATCTCCTGACAACAAACACACCAAAATGTCTGTTTTGCTACTCTGTTTCCCTTTGGATATTGCATCAACTACGTATACTGTGTATGTATGTGTTTGTGTGTAAATCAAACAAGCACTAATGAAGAAAATTCTCTGCTGTCTACATCAGAACACAAAACTACCATAAAAATGTCCTGGTCACAAGAAAAACAGTGAAGAACATCTGAAATAACTGAATAGGTTCTTCTGAAAGGCTGTGAATTGTGATCATCATGGTGGCATAGACAAATTCTTTATCTACGATCATTATATTCTCATATGAGACTTTCATTTTTATCACTTTTTATCAAGAAAGTTTAATTAGTGAAGAGATCAGTAAAGAATAGGAAATGATTGGCAAAACAAATAAAGAAATAAACACAGAGATAGATAAATAAATGAAATTGTCTCACAGTTCAGTATTGCTTAACATTCCAATTTTATGTTATTTAATTATTAAGAGATTTGTATGGAAATCAAATCAAGCCAGCAAAAGGAAAATGAAGCTACTAAAAATAAGAGTAAGAACACAGGAGAAGGCTAATGAAGATGTTAGATCAGTTTGAGCTGAGGCTCAGAACTACATCAGATGCCGTGTGAAATGCATCTAATCTCAGAGCAGCCTTTGGCTAGCTGAAGTTAAATATTCAACATCCACTATTTTTTATCTGTGAAAAAAAATCTTCAAATTCATGTTGACAACTCTACAAAATCCCAAGAAAAACATACTGCTAAGTAATTCAACTCATAGATTGATTCAGCTTCATTCATTCCTTTGTCTTTTTAAGATGGGGGCCTTTTTAGGGTATTTTTTGTTTGGGGTTTTTTCTTCTTACCTTTAAATTAATTGCTTTTGTAAGGATGAAGAATACATCAAGTTCATAAAACCTATTATTGTAATATTTACATTAAAATTCTAGCATGCCTTGGAAATGGAATGCTGCTACACGTACTGTACAAGCTGTGACCTCCCAGGTGGTATCTACTAGAGATCCATCTAGTCTGACCTGTTGCAGATCCAGAGCATTAAATCAATATCAGTGAGAATCACATGGGCCCTGAAAACACAGAGGCTACTAATGTAACCAAGATACAAAAAAAAATGTTCATTCCCTTTGTTCATTCTCAGGGATTTTCCCCTAAAAATTTAGAAATATCTAAATTCCCCTAAATTTAGAAATATCAATTATCTCTTTAAAATGGATTTAACAGCCACATAGCACAGAAAAGTTTTACTCACATTAATTCTGCTTGAGCACAAGAGTTATGTCTGAGCAAACAGTGTCTTGCAGACAGTACCCAGTCTTGACATGAAGAAATTCACAAAGGCTCCCGACTTCTTCACAGTTTTCCTGACTGTATGTTCCAGCAGTCTTTTATGAAGGCATTTTGCCTCACTTTTATTCTGAAATGTTCATCTGCATTTACCAGAGGAAACTGCCACTACATTCTCTATCTCCCCAACTAGGGGGAAAGATTAGGAACAATTGCTACAATGGGAAGTTTCTTGGAAGTTTCCACTTCTTCCAAGAAGAAGTATTCTTCCATCTTGGAATAATGATAAACCCTTGGTTTGTGGATAGAAGGTATTTCACCAGTAGGGCTTTAAACAGACTGTGTTTGCTCACCATCACTCACTGTTTTTGTATTCAGATAGTCAGGGCAATCATTGCTTTTTGCAGATGTAATCAAGCTGCAATGCAGGGTTCTGTTTCTGGCTAAGGATGTTTATTTGTTATTAAGTATAATATATTGAAAGTCATAGCAATGCTGATGGGTCAGCATAGATGCCTTCCATCTTGAGTTACTGAGATGCATTTCTTCAAAAAAACCTCCTAGATGAAATGTTTTCAGCTAGCTGAGGTTAATAAAGATAGCTCCTTCATCATCTCAAGGAATGGAGCCAATAACGAGTAACAGAAATAATATCATAAATCATTTCTTATAAAACAGGATTGACTATTATTTGCTAAAATGCCTTTCATGGTGAATTTGCATACTCTTACTTGTTGAATGACAATAAGAAAACAAAGAGGAAAGGTCACGGGGGACACAAGAAGGTAAAATACTGCTGGTACTATGTATTTGATTGCTGGGATTGATTTACAGAGTAAACTACCAAACAATCCTGCCTACAAGTGCAACGAATACGGGAGTCTATTTTTATAAGGAAACAATCTAAACTTCTGTCATTTTGAAGAGTTAGCTATTCAGAACGACCTGGATACTCCTAAAATGAAACAGCATACATATATATATATATGTGTGTGTGTGTGTGCTATATCGCTGCCAATCTCTTTACCATAATTTTTGTATTAATATGTAGGGGTAGGTTTTGCTCACAAGATGGCAGTGTTGGTTATTACACACTGCTTCACTGCACCTTCCTCTAGCAAAAGGTCTCTGGACTGCTAACTGGGAAAAACCACAGAGGGTGGAATTCCCTAGAGGGCTGCATCTCCACACCTGCTTCCCCAAAAAAAGCAGACCGTCTGACCCATCACACTGCATATTTGCTACCATAAACCCTCAGGATTAAATACACAACTTGTCTAAATCTCTGAACATTCTAATATCCAAACAATGATGTGGATTCTTGTTCTTATTCACTTTAATGTCAATAGAAAGCATTTTTTTTCCATCCTTGCAGATGGCTTTTCCCCTGTAGAGAGCAGGGATGGTCTCTAAACTGGTAGGATTCCAAGTTTCCAACCTCTGTTATATGTTCTTTAGCAGCCAAAGGTTCCACATGATTAACGGAAATGATTAACAAAGGCTATTTGCAATGCAGATATGCTCAAGTAGTTTTGGAGACCCTGTAACAGTCAAGCCTTATAGGAGTCTCTTTCTGAACCCAAGAGGTTGCATCCTATCGAATACACTCACAACACACAAGAACTGAGGCATTTTCTGTTCAATCTCAGCAGTGCTTCTTTGCCAACCAGGGGCACTCATAAAAATCAGACAGGCTCAGAGGCCATTTACCCAGCTCTTCTTCAGAGGTTGGAAAGCAAGAGGCTTATCATTGCTACTGAACTTTATGGTATGTTTTGGAGAATTGCTTAAAATGCGAAAAAGCAAAAGGGCCCGGAATTCACTAGAGTTTATGCAAGTCTAGAATAAGAGACAAGGATTTTTAAGGAAGAATGACAGCTAAGGGAGATTTGCATCAATACATGACAAAAAATAAAACTTTCTGAGAAGGGGAATTACACTAGTTTTTTACTAGTGAGCCTAAGCCCAGGGCAAAGACATAGCAGAATGAAAAACCATGGCAGAAACAGGGAAACATTTAAACTAGAGTTGCCAAAATAAGTTAACGGAGCTTCTTGCTCCAGGTGTTGTGCTGACCAACTACCATCATGAGGGCATGGAGAAACACCCAACATAAACTGAAGCAAACCTGACAGATTCCTATTATGTAAAAAATGAACCACAGGAACAATGTTTCTTCCAAAACAAGAACATTCTTTTATTTACCTGCTGTAAAACTGAAAAATGCTTACCTTTGCATTCCCCCGATCTGTCTCCAATAACGAAAGTGATTTTTAAGTAAATTAAATTTGCAGTGTTTACTCTTGAGCACTGCATGCAAGATGAAGCTTTTCTTAAAGAGCTGCTGTGCATCCAATGAGACAACATTTGCTTTGGACACTGTAACAAAAACATTTAACATTATGATGATGGCAAGACTTCCACTTCAATCCCAACAGCAACAAAATTCAAAGTCCTGACTGAGACCGCCCCTGTAATGGAACCAATTCTGCTTCCACACTGACTCACCTACAGCTTAGATCACTCGTGTTTGGTATCACTTGTGATCTAACACAACTTACTAAAATTAGAGTTACAGTCCTAAACTTTCAATTTCCTGCCTTGCATGGGTAGTTAAATATTTATTGCTAACTTTAGAAAAGAGTATCTATTAGATTAATTTGTCACCTACACAATACGTATTTTGGAGACGTGCTAGATTTTCGAAGGGCAGGTGAGCTATTTGAATGCTAAATCTTCTGTTTTCCTTCCACTTTTTCAGTCACCAAGGATGCCAGAACATCCGCTATGCCCTTCCCCGTCACTGGAGAATGTCACTGGATTCTGACCCTACTTTCCTTTCCTTTGTCAGTCCTTTTACATCATCTGCATTGGTATCTCTTGACAAAACCACAAATTTGACTGGTGCCTTAGAAACATATTTTTCTACTCCAGACCAATTTCATCTGGCGAAATGAAAATATCAGGTGATAAACATTCTGGGATAAGAAGTACCTTTTGTGTGAGTGTGTGATTATGCACTTCATGAGTTCTGGTTCCTGGCATAATTAATAATGTTTAGTGATGCTAATAAATGCCACCATAACAGAACACGATTTTGGTGTTCTAGGTGGCTGGAATATTAAAGCCCCTCTTTAAGAACTTGCTAATCTCTCATTTGACTGTTCCTTTCCCAACTGCCCGTTGATTGTCCATTTCCTTCATCGATGGGGAGTCTGAATTTACTCTCTACAATGGCAATCTGAAGAGCACACTGGTGGGGAGAAACTTGCCCTTGGCTGCTGTGAATATGACTCACTTCAATTGATATTTCAGATGCCCCAGATTATGACCTACTTTACTGTGTATTACTCAGAGAGAATGAGTAAGACATTTCTGAGGTTGATACAAAACCAGTATTTTCTGTGGGAGCAAGGAAGAAACGCTTTCTTAAACATTAGATCAATTTTAGAATTCTTGTATCAATGATTAAAATTCCCTGGGGTCACTGTGCAAAGTCTACCCAAGAACCAAATTGATTTTCATAGGCTACAAATCAGATCTATGGTCTTTAACTGAAACACGGGGTGCATGTTTCCATACATAAGGGAACATCTAACTGATGAAAGACCAAATAGGCCTCCATAAATAGATTTACTGTTTGGCAAAATTACAGGATTTGTGGGTAATTCGTTCAGTACTGGCACCAGAAGTACTGTTTCCAGCCTATTCTGCAAACCTTGTGGGGAACAGGCCTTAGAGCCAGACAATCATTTAAGCATGTCCCTAAGTGCTTTGCTGGTATAATATCATAGATCCATTGAAGTCACTGGAAGTCTTTCCCTGACTTTTATGGGCTTCTCATAACATCTTCTATGATTCAGTTTTCCAGGTATAAAATGCGAATATGAATAACAGCTCTTTCCTCCTATTATTTGTCAGGTCTATTTAGAACAGTCTTTAGGGCAGATCTGTCTTTTATATGCAGGTCCTTGTACATATAACAGTCGTCTCCCAGCTCCAGAGGGGAACTAACTATTGCCACATTACTATGCTCCAGGTGAAACCAGTCAATTTATGGAAACTCAAAGTCCCATCTGGCTAACTCACCAAACTGGTTCCTCTTCTCACTCTAAATTTTAATAAGAATAACTGGGAAACAGTGAAATGCAAAACCAGCTCTGTTTTTCTACTGCTACTTGAATTTCTGTGGCTCTATGTACATGTGTGGGTTTATACACCCGTGTAGATTAAATTTGCCACTTAATAAGCAAATATTTAAAGAGTTGTTGCTCCAATTTAAAAAAAAAGTTTTGAAAAATTAACTACATACCACCAGTGTGTGGTTAGACTTAAATCAGTGCAAAGCTATCAGCTCTTCCAGGAGCTGTACAGCAACTTTGTGGACTGAACACTCTTCATATAGGTCTTAACCACTGCATTAATCTTAGAAGAGATCTGAAAAAGCTTAAAGAAATTTCTTCTTTTTCCCTTTAACATTGTAATATACCTGTGTTGGCCTGTAATATAATATTTATATGGAGGAGTTCATAAAACATCAGCATTTTGATCCGTAATGCTCTTGGATTAAAAAAATAAATTAATGATTAAAAAAATTTAACAAAAAAAGTTCTACAGGAAAAAAATCCCATGTTCAGTTGCCTGTTTAATCTGGAAATTAAGGACTGAGATAAGACACTGAAGAAGGAAAACACAAAATAAGAATGTTTGCCATGCAAATGAGTGTCCTCAATACAGAAGATCCTTAGCTGGGCCACTAAAAAGATGTGGGTGGATTTTTCTGCTGTGAGGAGTCAGCTTTTCTTTTACAGTCAGCATCATATAAAGCCATTAGTGTCTTTTGGATTGTTTATCAATAAGTGTAAAATTAAAATTATATATAAAATTTAATGATTTAACTTATTTTAACTATGTTAAGATTTAATATATCAAATAAAAAAAAAAATTGTATTCAGGCTACCTCATCAACCCAAAATGATAGCAAGACCTCTAAATATGTATGTTTCCTTTTTTTGTGTGTTAATGAAATGGCCTTTCCCAACCTGTATTTTATATCTATTACTTTAAATTTTGACTGATTGTAGGAACAAAGTATTCTAGTTGGATAATAAAAATTCTAATGAGTTAGAATAATCAATCAAAGAAGGATGAACACTCTGAATAGAAATTAAGAATTCCCTATTAGAACTCACTACCAAATACTTCCACCTAAAAATTGGATGTAGCTTTAACCTGGAGGTTTATATTAATGCCTTCAACAACCTCAGAAAATGACATTGGCGCTTCTGCTAAAATATCTAGTATATTTAAGAGCTTATTCAATTCAGTTGTAAAATTCTGCCCTGGGCCAATACAACAAACATGAGTGACTTCACAATGGTTGCAGGGCATCAACACACCATAATAATTACTCACATCTTCAACAGGTTCACAAAATTTCAGCACCACTCTTCAAGACTGGGTTGCTGACAGGGAAATTTACCCTCCAAACTGCATGAAGCAAGAGATTTGTCTAAACCCCACAGAAGTTATAGAAAGGCTTACAGTGATTGTATTGAGATTTTCAGCAGACAGAAAACATGTAGTATCTTGGATATAGAATTTTTTTCAGAAAACATTCATGTGGCATACCATACTTTTCTTAGAGTCATTTTAGAAGAGGATTTTCAGAGCATGGATACATAAAAATGGCTGGTCAGTTATGCAGTAAGAATTAGCACAAGTTTAAGATGAAAACCAGACCTCTGGGGCCATACCATTGCTGTTACTATTACTGCTGTGCTACTGCTATTAAGGCATGGGGTGCTATCTAGATTTTCAGTGCTGTTCCAGTAACTATCCAGTGATGTGGAACGTAAAAAGTACTCTTCTGTAATGTACACTTTAAAAATTACACCATTAAACAGACACAAACATACATATACAGGAATGATGCATTATAAAGAAAGAATCCAAATGAGTAAAAATCTTACCAGGGCGGGGTTTTTTGCACACTCTTTTCATTTGGCATATGCAGTAGATGATTTAGAGTAATTACTAATTTCGTTTTCCTGTATATAGATACTTTAATACCTACAAATGAGGCAACAAAGAAAGTCAATTTGACATTTAATGTTCTGCACAAAAATCACAGTCACTCTGCCAAGGAATTAATTAAAATTACAGTCACATAATAATGACACCAACAATAAATACTCATATACAAGTAATAAATTAACTCATTAATTCAGCCAGTACACAGTTGTAAATAACTATATGAAAATAACAAACATTTTACATTAGTGCTTTAAATGTTAGCTCTGTTTTTAATACTGAATTTCCTTCCTTGGTTGTTCAAAATAATTATGCTTTAATGGAATGTTAAAATATAAATTTATTAAAAGATCAAGAATAAATGGGTTGGAAACTTCCAAAAACACTTCAAAAAGATTTACAGACTTTTTCAAGTTCTGATTTACTCATGAAACTAAAAATCACAGAATAAAAGCACTGTATGTCTACGTTTACATATATGTGTGCGTGTGTGTGTATCATTCCTTTAATCCATTTTTAGGGAAAATTAAGATACATATATGAATTGCTTTAATTCTGATTAGCAGGGAATCTTCAGATTTGATCTGCTAAATTGTGGTACTGCATAGGCAAAACTCCCTTCACAAGGAAGCAGTGGATCACTAATACCACAGTGCCACAGGGAGGACAACCCAAGAGGGTACGATGTCCTTTTGGGCTGCTGTGTGTGTCCATCAGAAAGAAACCCCATCAATCCATCCTTATAAGGAGTGAAGTCAGAAAGGCTGGGCACGTCTACTCTTTATCCAGTGGCATGTATAAATGCCTTATTTTGTCTCTCTTCAGGCTGTTTCTGAGATGTAATTTGGAAAAACAGAAGTATTGTTCTCACTTCAAAACCTTGGCCACATATGCACTAGTGGCTGCAGGTAACCTGCTGCTGCATCTTCAAAATTCAGTGTATGATCCAGTTTCTTCACAAATGTTTTTTTTTCCTACCTCCAAGTGTGCTCCTTTTTAGCATGACTAAAAGTTCTTCCTTTAAACCATAAGCAACATTTTTCAGTTGTTATAAATCCATAAATTGTCCAAGCTATGCTTTCCCCATAATAAAATATATTTTAAACAAGTTATCTATCTCAAGCTGAAAAAATATGGACTAGTCTATTGTAATTTCTATTATAAATAGAGAAATCAGTTTGGTACTTACCAGTTTGGTAGAACAGGTTTGTTGCAAGAATAGAAAAATGTACAAGAAGTAATGACATACCATTCTTCCCCTGAGCCTTGTTCTAAAAAAGCCTTCAACTGTATGGTCACAAAATATCCTAAGGGCTTTCAAAGACAAATAAAAATTAGGTTCTGCTTAAAATTGTGGTTCCTTTATAAAATAGAAATATAGCTCACTAACAATATTATTATCTTTTTTAATACAAAGATTATCATTTCATTGCCATGTATGAAAAGACCACACAAAATGTATCCTTTATCCAACAATGGCCATGTTCTTGACAGAAAAGTGCAAAGATCTCAAAGTTATCAATTTCGGAGGAATTGGCATACAGCACCTGCTTTTCTTCAGCACCTTAGTCAATAGCTTCTTGATCAGCTCAAACAGAAAGTACATTCCTTTACTATAATTGTTTTTCCTTCTAATAGGCCACTGTATCATGCAAGCATCTAATACTATATATGTGTGCAATTGAATCAGAAATCATGGTTACAGGCATGATTTTTTTGCCATTTCCCTGATAAAATATTCTAAAACTAATGTATTTCCAGAAAAAAAAAAACATAAACAAACTGCATCAGAGAGAATAAAGAACAATCTAAATAGTATTGGACTAATTTTTTGTAGGTCAATAAGATGAAAACAATTTGTATAAGTTAAGGAATTTGCCAGTAAGTTCTCTTTAAGTGCTGTCCTGACGGAAATAGTGTAAGGGGAAATTTAACAATGTAGATGTCTTGTTTCCATAGTAGAGGAAGGGAACCAGTGAGCCAAGACAGGCTGATAGGCTTTCCCATAATTTGCTATTTCAGGTGAAGGGAACCAATGAGCTGGGCTAGGCCTTAACATAATATTGTACCACAGCAGCAGAAAGGGGATCATTAAAGCCAAGATGGGCCGTGGTTTAGTTTTTGCTAATCCGGCAAAAATACATTTGGCATTTCTTGTGGTGATACAAGAACTACCCAAATTGCTGATTTAGCATAAGTATAAGGCCTGAGAATATCTATAAACCGCGACGGAACTGCTGAACTAACAAATGGCTGATTTAACACAATGAATAGCACATAGGAAAAATAATGCAGTAACAGCATAGTTAAGACAGCTGCAGGATGAGGGGAAAAGGAACTATTTGAAAGAAACATTGCCTTTGGAATATGGTATTCAAAATTCAATACGGAGTATTGAAAAGGAAAAATAGGAGAGTTGGTTGCAGGAAACCAGTTTCCCAGAGAAACTTCTGCACTGGGAAACCGGTTCAGCAGAAACAATGAACTCTCACTCTGGAAAACTGAGGAAATAAAGAACAGAAGGCCATAGGTTATGGACTCTTGAGGGGGGTAAGAGGCAACTCAGGAAATTGGGATCAGCAGAAGCAGATCAGCATTGAAAACTCCAGCTGCTAAGAATCAGCTGATATGGAAGAAAGATGCCTTATCCAGGAAACCCTGGGGAAGAAGGTGGGATGCTGCTGGGAGCGTGGACTCTAAGGACCAACATGGGGCTGGGAGAGCTGGAGGATTTAGGAATGCTTGTCATAACCATGACACCATACCTTTGATATTTCTGTGGCTGTATGCCGAGCAGTTTGCTGTAGCTGTCCATTACCATTATCGTCATTAGGCTTACCTCGTAAGATTATTAGAGCCATTTGCCATCCACTGCTATTCTCGTAATTACCTCAGTATCCTAATCATCTATTGTTATTGATTACTTATGGCTATCCATCACACAGTTAAATGCTGCTAAATCATAGTTGCATTTGGTACTGCCATGCTTGAATTTATACAAGCTATTAATCAATGTAAGTTTTTAAAAGCTGTCCTTTAAAAATCACAGTCCCTTTATTCACTTCGGGATATGTTGCCCACTCTCCATTTACAGGTCAAATGTGGCAAATTTATTTGCCACTGAATATGGAAATTATCCTGCTCTTTAGAAAAAAGATCCATTCCTAGCTAAATAGGCTGTGATCAAAATTAAAACTAACATAGGAGACAGATACAGAAATAGTAAGGAAGAGCGTAATATAAGAATTGGAAGAGTCATTACATATTTCTTAAAATTCTGCTCCCAGTGGTCACTGAATAAGTTAAGATTTCATCCAACATGAGTTGAACTGTGCAAAACACAAGTCACATCTCTTTTAACATTAGTCTACAGGATGGTGGAGGACAGACTTAAATAAACATAGCATAGAAGAGGAAAAAGGTGTATATTGAGGAGACTTGGAGGAGCGGGAGAAGGGTAAGTTTGCTTTTTCCACAGGGAGCAATCTCAGGAAGAAACACACCAAAATAAGCTATCTTGAGATGAAGGCTAGTAGAAATATAGATCAGATTAGTCAGAAATAGAAATATATGTATTGTTATACTGTTTTGATTGTTGGCTTTTTTAGAGAGACTATAACAAACTCTGCATCTCAGAATAGCATATTACATTTTGCCATGGTTTTGGAAGACTGACCTTCCTTTTTAGCTGCTAAGATGGCATGTCCCCCGTCCACCCTTCTTTCTTCAGAAAACAGTGGCTTCAGTCATGTAAAATAAAAGCAATCATTGTTAAGTACCTTATAAAATTCGGTATGTCAGCAACTGTATTGGGTGTTGGTGGCGAGGCGCTGCAGGGGTGTCTGTGAGGAGAAGGGCCGCCTGGTGCCGGACGTGGCCGGTTCCAGCCAGTTCCAACCGTTTCTGCAACCACCCACCACACGCTGAAGCCCGTCAATGATGGCGGTGGCACCTCTGTGAAAACACTGCCCCACAGTGAGGGGAAAAGTGTGAGAGAGAGCCCTGTGAGCAGCCAGGGTGGAGAGGGAAGAGGTGCTGCGGGCACCAGAGGAGGTTGTCGCCCTGAGGAGAGCCCCGGTGGAGCAGGTATGGCCACCACAGCCTGGGGAGGACACCATGGCGGCATGGGGGAAACGTGTGAGGAGGGAAGAGGAGCTGTTACAAACTGACTGCAGCCGCCATTCCCCATCCCCCTGTCCTGAGGGGAGTTTAGGACAGGGAAGTGAAGTTGATCCTGGAAAAAAGGTGCGAGAAGAAGGTGTTAACTTTTGTCACCATCTTTCGTTATTCAACTCCATTTTAATTGGTAATATATTTCCCAAGTTGAATCTGTTTTGCCTTTGACAGTAATAGGTAAGTGGTCTCCCTGTCTTTATATTGATCCACAGCTTTTTCACCTCATTTTCTCCCCTTGTCCTGTCGAGGAAGGGGAGTGAGAGGGCTGGGTGGGGTCTGGCCTGGTTCAAGGCCAACCCACCATCAACACCACAAAAACTCCAGAGATGTCTTAAGAGTGTGTCTTAATAACATGCTTCATGAAGGAAAGGCTTGTACGAGACTGAGCTACCACTTGGAGTCAGATAACCAACCTTATTATAACAACCAACTTTCACGTACTGGAATACAACCAATCCATCAACTATTTTAACTAAAAGAAGGAAGTTTTGTTTTCCCACTCATAGGAAATCATATTATAAGAGTGTGACTAACTTTTCTGGAATAAATCCTCTGAACCGTTTAGACTACTTTTTCCACATTTGCACCCACACCAATTTTCTTCAGGATAGGAAATTTTGGAACTACAATAAAGAGAAATTGGGGTTTTTTTTAATCGTCTGACACTTATAATAGCTGTATAATAAGTACAATTGACACAAAGCATGTATTGAGAGCAGCTGAAAATACTCAGGGCAGAGAAAATACCAGGTTTTTGCCGGGTTTTGCTACATGTGCTTTCAGCCTGCCAGAATGAACAAACAAGGAAAAAGAGAACTATCTGTTTGTTGTTGGCTTTTATTTTTTTTTAACATGTCACATGCTTGTGTTATTTCACTAGCAAGTCCTGAAAACTGGCCTTTAAGCTGGTCACTTAGGGACAAATTCTCTCAGAAAGCCGTGCAGTAAGCATCATAACTGGCAAGCCATTCCCACAGCCATGGTGTCAGAGAGCATCTGCTGAAGCTTTTGGGAAACTAACAATTTTTATTCCATATTTAACTAAATTAGTCTCCTCCCTGAATACAACTGGTGAGAGACCACAGGCAAGGCATGAGGTACCATATTCTGATCTACTGTAGAAGGACCATCTTAAGGGCCGCTGGATTCAGTCCATTGATGCCCTCCCTGCAGAGTACCAAGTGAGAAGTTGAAGTTCATTAAAACCAGGGCTTTGACTAGCTTGTCTGGAAATTACAATGCTGGTTTTATTACATAATGTATTCCTCTGATGTATATTTTAGCTATCATAGATTATGAATTGATAGAGGCATGATTTTAGATAAAGGAATGGAAGGTAAATGTCAGCAGATGATAATATTGTCTGTACCAACATAACTTCTCATGTTGACTCTGTAGAACTTTCCCTTGAGGCTAAATCTGGCAGGCTGTGATTTATGAAGCAGTTTAAGGTGTATATTTGATAACCAACTATGCTAATTAGTTCAGTCATTATCAGTCTTCTTTATGATTTTGGTTTCATTCCAATATCTATTGATGTCTATGACAAGGCTCTGTTATTGTCAAAGGAAAGTAGGTCATATTTCAGCCTAATTGGCTTTCAATAGCTGTCATCTTAAAAAGTTCTCAGCTCTAGAAAGACCCAGGATGCTGACTTTTGGGGGTGTTTGGGGAAGTTTTGGTTGGTTTTGATTTTTTCCTCCAGACAGCCCCAAGTGATCAAAATTTGGCACATCTAACAAGCTTTTTGGCCATCTAACTATTTATCAAGGCACACAGACTTGAAGATAGGAGTAGGATAGGCTTGAATTCAAGTTAGTAATGTTTCCCCAATCTGACAATTTTATTCTAGTTTCTGTAAATAAAAATAATGCATTTTATATTCTAGGGTTTTTTAATATATAATTTATTATTCCTGTTAGGCTTCTTTGTGTCTTCACTGCTTTTAAAAAAATCTGTATCTTTTCATGTCTCTCATTTTTATATTAACAATTTATTCTCTCACCAGATGCAAACCATTTGATGTTGCTAAGCTCACACACAGCCATTGTTATTGTTATCAGTATTAGTAATGGAATCATTATCATTCTCATCACTAAAAGCTAGCTCATTATCTGATAAGTCAAAATTTCCTCCCAAAGATTTTGAGGTATTTGATTTTCCTCATTTGTATTCTCAGAAGTCATTTCTTCCTCACTTGCTGAAGATGAAAATGCACCTTCCATAAGTAAGCTGCCATTCTGCTCATTATGCAGCTTTGATTATTAATTTTTCTTTTCTCCTTTGCAGCATAAGAATGATTGCATTTTTAACTGGTTTGTGGTTCTGGAGGGATTTCCTTTGAAAAACAGCTACTAGGGGTTAAGTTGTGATTATGTGGGCCTGAGACAACTACTGCCCCAACTACTAAAATCCCTGGGAGCTGAGAAGACTGACACTGTTGAACCACAGCATCAACCGGTGGGTGGGTTCTTGGGGAATAAACTTTGGGAAGAAATCGGAACAGCGATATGGGTGACAAGCTGACCTTTTGCTAGTGCAAAAGGTTAAAGAAAGTTTTCCTTCTTTTTCACCCCAGTTTCTCACCTATATTGACTCAGCCACAACCTAGTCCAAGTGAGTTATAACAGCTCAGACAAGCTTTCCAGTGTTCGCTTTCACTTTGCAAATGGCTGGATATTTCTTCTTCTGTTAAGTCCCAATTCTGCAGATTTATATGCTAAATTTTTTCTCTCTGTAGACTGGCAACTCTGGGGCTGCTCTTGATCATCCTCTTGATCAACTTTCTAGCATAGAATATTAACTGTCTTCCTATCTATCTGCAAGATGAAGTGATAATCTATCCAGTTTTCTTGCATCAGGTTTTGTTTGGTCCCTCTCTGATTTTTCCTTGGCACTACACAGAGGGCAAGATTTTCTTTTCAGAGCTGCTTATTTGATATAGGAATCTTTTTCTGATCTTTCACGTGCACGGTTCTCATCTTACAAAATCCTATTTCATTGTGTAAGTGGGGTGAGGAACAGAGATCTTCAATGAGAAGTGCCAACACATTGAGTGTGCAGGATATAATTGGGAAGAAAATGTAATAAGTTCAGGGCAGGGGCTGAGTTTTTCTAGTTTTGTTCTGCTTTTCTCTCACAAAAAAAAAATTTGAGGATGTGGTACAGAAAACTACCTGATGTGTGAGCTGTAAGTGGCCTTTTAAAATTCAATTAACTTTCTTTAATGGGATTCATGCGTTTGTAATATCAAGGAGTCGCATTACTGAAAATTAGTTTCAGTAATGTTCTTCTAATATTACTGCACAGCTATTTGTTGCTAAATGGAAAGAAAGCTAATTATTGGACTTAGTTTCTCACACAGCTGATGCAGCTTTACCCATCTTCCCTCATATGATATGAGATTATGCGTGCATGGCTCTAAATCATATTTTAAATCTGAGATATCTGACCCCTTTAGAAAACTGAGAGCTTTTATTTGTTTAGCCAGGTGCATTCACAGCCTGAAAGAATTGAGATTTTTGACTTCCATTTATTTCTCAGACTTTAAATTCTTAACTTTAATCCAAATTATGCCTAGAGAAAGGCCTTTGCCTGTGCCATCAGGCATCAGCCAACTAAGCAGGCCACGAGATTAGGCAGGTGTCTCCAACAGCTTTACATGTGGAGCTGAGCAAAAATATTTGTCATGGGATGCGACTACTGTTATAAAATCAAGATGGACCTGACAACATCCAAAATAGCTGAAAGAGCACCATACCCCATCCATGTTTAACTGTAATTTAGAGGAAATCTTACTTCTTCTGACATTTGCCCAAAACCCGGTAGACTGACCTAAAGGACACCACCCTCAGAAGCAGAATGTTGGTGGCTCAACCTGCAATCTCTTGGGCACCTGCTACCCAGAGTGTTGATTGCTTTGCCCAAGAGCTAACAGTCTAATAGAGGATGCAGTTTGTTGTAGACCACAAGGCAGTACTTCACTGGAACTTGGTAATGACTAACTGACCCCTAGTCAGCTGATGTGTTATTTCCCAGACATATTCATTGCACACCTCAATTTTTTTAAGGTCAGCAAGTATTCAATGCGACAAAGCAGTTTCAATATGAAATTAAGCACAGAGAAAGCAGTGACAGAAATTTTTGTTACTTAAAATGATGGGGGAATTAACTAAAACAATTAATATTCCTTTTCATTTTATCTGAGCTAGACCAAAATACATTGCCAGTGTTTCTGCTGATATTGTGATCGTGGCATACAAAAAGTTCTTACTGCATACACTCACACTTACCTGCATACACTCATATGGATTGCATATGAGTGCATACACTTGTATGGATTAATGGAAAAATGCATTTGTTCTTAACTGCATCCCCTACAGGTGATGGAAGAATTCTTGAAAATACTGAATTTAAAGACCTTTAAGACTGATATTTTTCCAATAAAAAAACTGTTTCTTAATACTTTTCAATAAAGAAACAATATTAGAAAATGGCAACCATTCTTCCCCTAACAGTGACAATCTGATCTCATAGAAGACATTTACAAGGATTTTAATTGTCTGTTATTCTTTTTTGCTGGTGCAACCTAAAAGACTTTTGAGCTAGATATTTGAGTTAGGTACTGTAAGACACAATTCTTAAAAAAAAATACAGATGGAGGTTTTGTTAGTTTTACTGAACTTACCACAGGAAACACTAAAAGTAAACATAAGAACTCTGAAGTTCGACACAAAAGATTTTGCTCTATTTTATTGGGCAAAACCACATAGTGAATATGGGGTTTTGTGGTTTTGTGAATATTTCTCCTTTTTGGAGAAATGTTCAAAAATATTATACCTTAATGAGGAAAGATCATGCAGAAAAGGTTCCTGCATGATCTTTCCATTCCTCATTCCTCATTATTTGTAGTGAGTAAGAAGATCACACATAGACTTTTGGGTTAAATGCATATCAAAACATAACAGCCAACTGAAAATAAATGTAAATAGTAAGAGTTTATGTCATCCAAAACAGTAAAGAAATTGTAAGAGTTAATATTTTTACCTTCAGGACAGAGATACTGAAATACAAGCGTGGCACAGGAACCTCGTCACAGCAAAACGTAATGAACCACAGCAACAAAAATTGTGAGTATTCCCTCATTTGAATATGATCATAAGTAATTTTAGGGCACCGCTGTTTGCTTTCTTTATTTTATTGGGCTCCTCCATATGCCACATTGCCAGGCAGTGGCACTGGCAACCTGTAGTTCTCCCACTTAAGATGGGCACCTGGGGTGGCACTCGTGCCCTGCTGCCCTCGATGGGTGCTCTGCCTTTGATGGCCAGATGCAGCAGGCACCTTCTCTACGTTGCACAGACCACCCTGTGGCATGCAGAAAAACACTGGTTTCTAGTGAATACAATGGCAATTGCAGCTCTTGGAGGTTTCTTCTGAGTTCTCATGAATGGATCTTGGCGTTGCATTTACACTTAATTTCCCCACACATATAATGGACAACACCACTTACTGCATATGAGAAAGCACTTACCCAACTGAAAGCCAGAACAGATCTTCGTAGCCTTCCAGCTGCTCCAAATATTGTCCCTCTGCTTCTCCTGCTCTTCCTTGACATAACTCTGCACAAGTTTCACACTTTCAAGTATCATTTATAGATTCAAACACTTTTAGTTTTTAAGTAGCTTTTCTGTCCTTCATTTAGAGGGATAAAAAAAATCATGTAACATTGAACATGTACTAGAATTACCAGGAGATAAATGGTCTTTGATTTTCAAATGCGTATTAATGGGTCAATATTCTCCTTTCTTGCCATATACAGATCTCTCATTAATTATAATGTCACTACAGCAGCAGAATGAATTTGACCTTATCCACTGAGCACCATGTTTTAGTATTAATAGTTTTTGTTCTTAACAGCAATTGGGAAATACAGCCAGACATGCTGAATGATATATTCCAGTCTTTGCAGCATGGCTCTCATTCAAAACCATGCAATATGAAAAAGGATGTTAATAATTTATTTCTTTATTTTTTTAACAATTAATAGATGTCCTTAATGCTAGGATTATATAAATTTAATATTGACCTGTAAAGCTGCTTTCCTGTATGTGTCTAATACGGTAGAAAAAGCTCGAATAGGAATCATGCATCTCTGGACTAAGATTAATAGCACAGCAATTTATTCGACTTGGCATCTTTTGTTATAAAAATAAATACATAGGTGAGTGAACCCAAATAAGAAAATACATCAAGCTCATAGACTCACCGAAAGGTTAGAGTTGGAAGGGGCCTTAAAGATCATCTAGATCCAACCACACCTCCACTAGACCAGGTAAAGTTAAAGGGTAGTGTATGGGTAATTTTTCAGGAAGTGTAATGTCCTCAATTCTAAGCAAACAGGGCTTTGGTCTAAAATTCTCGTGCTGTAAAATACTGCAAATTTAGTAAACAAGAATGTGGCTTTATAGAGTGTTTACATCAGGAAGAAAGGGAGCAACGAGGATATTCTGAATGGATAAAATGGGAATAAACCAGTCTGTAGAAACACACTTACTAAGGTCATACAGAACCAGTTCACCAAGATATTCCCCAGGCACTGACAAGAAGAATACCACAAGGAAAGGCTTTATGCTGCAGAAATAAATCACGAGATAATAGTAATAATAAAGTTTAACTGGACAATATTAGAGATGTTTTATTCAGTTAAAACCAGTGGACTTTTGTTAGGAATTTCATTCAAGCTGTTAACAATATCAATGTAACACTTCATTTGAATGGGTGAGAAATAGAAAAGCAAAAATGGAAGGTGTCATTAGAATAGTGTCAAGCCACAGTGTCCTTGAAAGCAATTAGTAATCTTGTGCAGGAATTTAAATGACACCAGAATAGAAATCTATGCATAAGGAGTGACAAAGAAAGGAAGCAGTGAAACAAACAGGCCAGCTTTGAACAAATGATTATGTCTCTCTTGCTTAAAATAGAGCAGACTTCAGGATAAGTTTAGGATCTATACAAAGTGACAGTTGTGCAGGGTGAGATACAGTATTCAAATCTGAAGCTAAAGGCTTCAGAGAAAGTCCTTTCTCTTCAAGAATGAATCCGTCTGGCTAATTCCTGCTGTGGCAAAAGCAGTGTGTTGCCTTCCTACCCCATATTCCTAAAGAAATGCTAAGAGATCATGTTAGCACCAGGAGCCATTGCCCTCCTCTTCCCTTAGGGTCATTATGTGCATAGGTTATCATGAGTGGCAGCACAAAAAAATTTAAATGGAACAAAAGTGAAGTATTTTTAACATGAAAGAAAACTCCACCTTCCTAATTCAATTGTGGTTCATTTCTCAGTTTCTCTTTAGGACAAACTGGTCCTAGCTCAGCCCTGAGGGGCTGGAAAGGTTCCCTATCTGTATTCTTGTCCTGTTTTGAGGTAAAACCCAACCAATTTTCAGTAATTTTCCTTTTCAGTTAAGTCTCCTCTAACTAGCATCTTCTTCAGACAGTGTCTGCTTCTAGCATCTAAGGTCCGATGCTTATAGTTAATACCAAGAAATGGTACGCAGAGAGGCTCTTGCTTGTCATTGTTGCTGTAACAACTAAGGTCAGCAAACTTAGTTATGTACCAACTTGGAGGATCAGAAGTGGAAGATCATAAAGGGGTCGCACCCGTTGGGAGAAGTGGACAAGGTAACCCAAACCCAACCAACGGGGTAATCCATCCCATCTGCATCATGCTCAGCATAAAAGCTGAGAGATTGAAGGGTCAGCTCTTTCTTCAATGGTTGGTGTCTGAGAAAGACTCTGTCACTTTGTCTGCTTTTGATCCTGATCTGTCTGTTCCTGAATCCTGTTCCAGAATCCAGCTCAGTTCCAGAATCTTGTCCAGCTGGGGACTTTCCCAGTGCCTGCTGGTGAAGCTCAATACTGTTTTTTTATACATTTGTATATAATTCATTATTTTCTTATTAATATTATTATATTTTCTTTTTTTTTAATTATTATTTTATTAAAGTAGTTGGGTCTCTTTTCAACCCGTATGTACCTCTCTTATTTTCTCTGCCTTCACTTTTGGTTGAGAAAGTTTAAAGAGAGCATCAGCCTTTTGTTTAGTGGACAGCCCAACCTAAACTACGACACTTCTCCTCTTCCCCTCGAACAGTAGCTCACATCGATACACTGGAATTTTGCAAAATTCATTCAGACGACGTTTGGTCACTGCTGCTTTGCATGGAAGCATTTTCTAGAGTGATTTTACTGCATTGCAGACAACATCTGTCTTTTGAAGCCACAAAGAGGCTAACATTATCTACATCAAGAGAAGTTAAATTCATTCTAATGTATTAAAAAAAAGTGCTTTAATGTAAACGTGTTTAGATGATCATGGAATATAATGATTACTTTGCTACATTTGGGTATGTCAGGAGTGTTCTGTGTGATTAAATACCCGTTGCTGCAAGTTCACAAAGGTAACAGGTTTAGTAAGAGTGGGCTCTGAATTCTTGCTTTATGTATCGTGTTCTATTATTCTTTCATTTTTTTGTGTGTGTGGATAGTACTGTACTTACGTTAGCCGCCTAGTTTGAATTTATCTTTAAACTTATTGAATTGATTAAAATGCTTATTCATATTTAAAAAATACAACCAGTGTTCTTTGTGAGAACAGCGATATAAGAAAATACCATTATACGCCTTGAGCTGATATATTTCTATGTTTTATGCTACTGCCTAAAGCACAATCACAGAGCAAAGAGATGAGAAATTTTAAAGGCTACTGAACACTGGAGATGTGAAATCAGCTCTAGGTTATTTAGCAGAGGTTTTTAGAGTGATATGTAGGGGAAACACACTGCTCAAGGACTCTCCAGCTCACTCTCATAACTGTAACATTTGGTGGGCTACTCGGTAATACAACAGTCTGGAATCTAAAAAGCCAAAAAGAAAGTAAAGCTTCCCCCCAAATCTCTCTGCAAACACCACCCCCCCCCCCATCACCTGTCTTAAAGTGTGGTTCTTTTCTAATGTATCATTGTCTTGTGTTTGTATCTGTTTCCAGGGTCATTGATATAAAATGCTATTTTCACAATTATGCATTTCCATCTCTGTTTCTTAAAAACAAGTATTACACATCCTCCATTTCTATCAGTTTCACTTGTTGATAAAGGCATTCCATCACGCCAAGAACTCAACTTATTTCACATTAAGATTTCTACCAAATGGAATGAAGTTCAATTTGGACACATTGCCTTAGTTTGCTTAATTTTAGAAAAAAATGCATAGGTGCTTATTTATTACTGTGCCCTCTGGACAGTTATGCACACAGAAAAGTTTAAATTAGTTTGAAGGATCTGCATTACCTCATATCATTTCTTCTTAAAATAATTATTCCACAACAAACGTTACCAATGCTGTGCTGTAATATGAGGGAGACTTTGCTCTCTTCTATGGGCAAAAGCTTGGCAAAAGTCAGAGTGCTAGGACCATGGACACACTGCAGGGAAATCACATACTCTGGCACCTTGTGTTATTTAAAAAACCAGGGACCTGTTCTAAAGATGCCTCTCCCAAGGACAGTCCAGGAGGGAGTAGGTCTGTTGAAATGAAATTCCAGTAGTAACAGAGGCAAAAACGTTAACTGTAAATCAAGAAGGCTGTTAGGTTCAACATGCCAGAAGGCTCAGACTAGTCTGAAATTTAATGTCATCTTCCCAGATTTATAATGATATGACCAGGTACAGAGTCTGACTTACCATCTTTGATCTAATAAAATATTCAGGCACATTATTTTCAACTTTAAACGTCCAAATCCCCTCTTTTCAGAGTCAAATTGTTCCCTGATGGTATGACCTCCAGACTCATTCCATTGACTTGTACAGGCTTTTCCCATTTACTCTATAGTTAGTGGAGTGACTGTGGATTTAAATTAAATTGGGAGTAAAAGTTGGCTTTTTAAGTCTCCTTCTATTTTTAAAATCTTCTCTGTCAAGTTTCATGAGGTCAGATGTGAAGATGAATTTGTTGTTTAAGCTTCTTCCTCCTGCAGGCAAAAAGCTTAATCATTTTTTTCTACTGACCTTGTCTTGTCTAAAGATGAGTCAATGAATCAAGTTATGAATGATATATCATGAATAAATGATTTATGCCTGGTCAGATCAAGTATGATGTATTACTCAGGTCCTTGAGTATTATTGCATATAAAGATTTATCCAAAGTGTCATCGAATTGGTCAGGGAGAGAATTCTTAAGTCTTTGTACGTCCTCTTGGAAAAAAAAAAAAGAAGTATATAACTGTTCTCTGACTAGAGAAATTTAACTTGGCAAAAATCTCTGTCTTTAACAAAGGCTTAAGTAGGAGAGTCCAGCAGTTACCCTTCTGTGTGCAGGTACAGGTACACCTGCCTTCCTCACTCTTTGTAAAGTCCCTTCACCTTAGTCCCAGTGTCTATAAAAATCTAAAAAAGAAAACCTCTTAGGTCATACAAGTGTTGTGACACTGACCAGATCAGAGACCCTGAGGTGCTTACACAACATCACAATTTATTTTTATGCAAGATTTCCAGGAGTAATTTTTTTTCCTAATATATTTATTTGCTTGTTCAGTATAAATTTTATTCTTAGCCTTCATTATATAGATTACTCATTATTGAGTCCTAAGAGTATCAGAATGCAAACACCTTCTCTGATAGATGTTTTCCACAAAAGAATTGCATCACAGCAGGAACCAGTGCCCTCCCTGACGAGATGTGATTAAGCAAAGCAGTTCCTTGGGTGGGCTACGTCAGAGATCCCTGGACTGCACCAGGTGAGGCCTGGCCGGAACTCTGAACCATCTCCAGCAAGAGAACTGGTGCAGAAAAGTTATTAAAATGAGCTACTTAAATATTCATACTTAACTCTCCTTCCCAGCTACTGTTACTGATGCCAACTGTGCCAAACTGTGAAGGGTCTTCAAACCACCAACCGGATTCACACTTTTTATGTAGTCTGTTTTATGTCTACTTAATGAGTTACCTATCATGGTCGATCATTCAGTTTCATTTATTCCAGGCTTATAAAATGATGGGCATCAACACATGTAATTTGAATCAAATTAATATCTTCTGAAAAGGTTGTTTTCTCAGAAATACTAATAGGTAACAGAAAGGTTGGGTAAATATAATTATTGTGACAAGAAAGATTTCTTCTCCTCCTGAAAAGGCAGTATTACCAGCAGGAGTTAAATGAACAGTTGCTTATTGCTTACGGATAGCAAAAGCCTTGTGGGAAAACCATCAAAAACCAAGAGAAGACCCATCATCTGTCAAATATTTTGCATGGTATGGTGACCAGAACTAAGTATCTACCCTCAGTTTACAAAGCTGCATCAAACTGCACAGCCTAGACTCAGTTCCTTGGATGGTCAGCAAAATAAATGAGGCAGAATTCTGCCAATTGAAACATTCACAGTAGGAGGTACAAAGCTTTTCAACAAAGGTTGAAAAAACCCCACAGTGCTGCAACCAGTCACTAGAAATTTTTCTTTCTAAATCTAATGATGAACCATCAGCAAAGTATGCCAAGTTAAATTCTTCATAGATTAATAAAAATGTTACATGCCGCGAATTTATGTATTGAATTTTCATACTGTAAAAAGAATTATTTAAAAAGCTGTCTTTTTATTTCAACTGCTACTTTCCCTGCTATTTTATAATAGCGAATGATAATGAAGTTGTCATTTTACATATAGGATAATAAATTGCCTTGCTATGAATACAAGGCTATTACTCACTCATAGGACCCTGATTATGTTGTGCCAGGAGAGCGTGACAAGCGCTTTATGAATGGCACAGTCCTGAAAGTGAACTCAGTCAGTGTTCATTATAGGGTCATCCTCCTAGAATTTAAAAATGTGAACTTCATGCGTGGGGGTATGATCTAATTTTTCACGCTCACTGTGTAAGTAACACCTGCATATCAAGGTCTCCCATCATCGTTCTGCATCTTCATTTCAGATAACATGGTGATCTTTCACTTTAGGAAATGCAGTGACACATGACATATGTGGAAACTTACTCAGCTAATTTGACCATCTTTCATATATAGTCCCACGCTGACAAACACCTGCCTGTCACCCAGGCTAGAGACGAATCCATCTTCACGAATTCTTACACCAAGTTCTATTATTATTCAGGGGAAAACCACAGAAATAGTTAGAAATGTCAACCTCTTTGTGGTAGATGCAGACAGCAATCTCTTTTTTTTTTTTTTTCTTGTTTCTCTGGATGCCATATTCCAGTTCAGAATATGAGTTCCTTTTTGACAGGTATTAAGACATTTCAGTCAGTCGTATGGCAGCACACCCTCTCTCGCATTACGTAGCCATGTAACTTGGGCTTACACCAGTTTTTGACCTGAAGGATTTCCCTGTGTGTTCTGTAACGACCTCCACAGATTTATACTATCAAAGCAAATCCATTTCTCAGCCATTTTGTCTCTTCAATATTGACACTATTTACCCATTTTTGTTCCACTTTAGATACTAGTTCTTTTAACTTTCACAACCAACACCATGTTAACACTACCACTGTAGTTGTTAAGTTTTATATTTTATAGATAAAAGTTTAAATATATATATATGTAAAAGTTTTATATTTTATACTTCTGTATTTTCAGCTCTTAGAGTACATCTCTGTCCATTATTTTCCCTTCTTCCTGTAGAAAATACAGGGTCACAGCTCTGATAGTTTGCTGTGCTCATCATCTTCCTCTCTAATCACAGCGAAGGGATCCAGAAGGATACTGTATGATACTGGTTTGTATTATACAGTATAAAAGCAGCTTATTCTTAAGGGATGACAGGTTTAAGGGACAGGTCCAATTTTAAGAACAAGTGCTTAATACTTGCTTAATACAAGCTTTAATACTTGCTATTAAACCAACAACAAATATTAAAAAGAAGTAAATATTGACATGGCATTAGTTCCAGTGTGTGCTCTCTTTTGTGCAGGAGAAGTAACCCTTAACCAATGGGAATATTCATCCCTGGCTTAGCACTGACCTCAGCTCAAATATAGCCAAAGATGAATTGGAGGCTTTGGCTGGATTTCTCTTGAAATGAGATTGTCAAGCAGTGTCAGAAAGCGCTTCCATTTGTTTGAGGCTGAGCTACAAAGAGCAGATCAGGTCTTCACTTGATGCAAGCTGACAGCCTCAAAGGAGCGATCGCGGTTTACAACATTTGAGATACAGCCCAGGGCCTCGGCAGCTGAGAGGAGAGCTATAAGCAGAAAGAGATTGAAGTTTGTTAGAAATAAGGTCAATGGATTTTTTTTTCAGAAGGTCCCTGCTCATCCACCCAGGTCTTCTGCTTCCCTTGCTCGATTTTTTTGCTCTTGGGAATACACTGATCCTGAGCTTGGAGAAGACAATGTTTAATATTTCCCAGCTCTCTTGAGCCCCCTTGCCTTCCAGAGCCCTAACCCATGGGATTTTGCCTAGCAGTTTCTTGAAAAGGACAAAGTTAGTCCTCTTGAAAACCGAAGTTTCAGTCCTACTTGTTGGGTTTTGTATGTTATCCACAATCCTGAACTCTATTTTTGCATGGCCACTGCTGCCGTGGCTGCCCTCAACCTTGATGTCATCCACCAGTTCCTCTTTGTTTGTCAGTACTAGGTCTATTAGTGTCTCTCTCCTTGTTGATTTTTCTACCAGCTGGGTTAAGAAGTTATCATCAACACTCTGGAGGAACCTCTTACACTGCATATTCCTGGCTGTGTAGCCTTTCCAGCAAATACCTGGGTGATTGAAGTCCCCCACAAGAACTTGTAGCTGGTTGGAAAAAGCCTCATCAACTTCTCTATCCTGATCAGTGGTCTGTAATAAACATCCACAACAGTGTCCTTCATATTGACCTGCCCCTTAATCCTAACCCACAGGCTCTCAGCTCTCTCATCTGACACCAGGGAGGGTTTTAGGGACATCTCCTCACTCTCTATCCATGCCTTGACATAAAGGGCAACACCTCCACCCACCTTCCTCACCACAGACCTGGTGTTGTACAGGCAAACCTAGTGTCAAAGAACCCAAACTTATGGTGGTGACACCAGTGTTAATTGACTGAATATTTCTGTTCCTCCCAGCATCATTACCTGCTACAGGAAGGAGTGATGAGAAGATGACCTGTGCCCAGATCCCCTAACTGCACTTCCCAGCTTCCTGAAGTCTCTTTTTATTGACCCTGAGGTGCGGTTTTGCAGTTTCTTCTGTACCTACCTGGAAAATCAATAACGGATAGTAGCCTGAAGGATGCACTAAGCCAGGAAGTTTCCTGGGCTCCAGGGAGACAACAAACGTCCCTCTGTGGAGGGTCCACCCGGCACAATGGGCTTTCTGCCCCTTTTAGAAAGGAGTCACCCACAACTACAACTCTCCTTTTTTGATTTGTGGGAGTGGTAGTGATCTGAGGAGTACATTTTTTTGACTGATGCATTTGTGTTGTAGGTTGCTCATCATCTACATTTCCACTCATCTGGCCTTCCTCGACCAGAGCCTCATTTCTGTTCTCGAGAGGAACTGGGCAGGGTGCAGTGGGCAAGGGGGGAGTTTCTCTGCTCCCCCAACCATGAACTTTTCTCCATTCACTGTTAGTATCTAGGCTTCCACTTTAGCCTGACTGGCTAAAGAATACAGGATCCTCTTCCTCTCGTGGAGCCTCCCTCTGCTTGTTTGCATTCTCTTTGCTTTCCCTAATGCCCATCAGTCTTTCCACTTCCTCTTTAAGCTCAGCCACCAGGCTGAGCAGATCATTGAAATGCTCACAGCGCACACAGGCGTTGTCTTCTCTGTCCTCCAACAGGAGTGACACCTGGACAGCAGCATCTCTCTGTGGTAGGTCAGTTTGGCAGGCTCTGTTCTTCTTGTCTGTGGCTCCAGACCTAGTGGAGACCATCTTGGTTGGTTTTGTTCTTGCATACTCACCTGTCACACGCCGCGCTCCAGAGAGGCTGTGGTTACCTCAGGAGAGACTGAGGGGCTGCTCTCCCCACCTTTCAATCTCCGTGTGGCTCCTGGCCATGTCACGGACGGAGTGATCGACTTCACTACTTAGAGTGAAGTAGTGAAATATTTATTAAGGGTGAAACAGCGATTTAACAAAATCAGCAATAAGCAATAAAACCAGTAGTAAATGCGATAGTGTTTTACAAGGTTCGGTGTCAGGGTACACTCTATTATTTACTGCAGAGAGGACAGGGTCAGACAAGCTGTTGGGGAGACCCTGGCTTTCTAAACTCCTTCTCAGAGAGGAGTCTGGGTGCGGCTGGATCTAATCCTAGTCCCAGACTAGGTTGATGTCTAAAGGATTATATTATCAACCCTTTATATTACTTAGCTAAGATTTCAAAGTTTAGCATGCTATTAGTCACTTACCGAGAACCTGTAGTGGCAAGGAATCTCTCAGCCTCGAGGAGTAGACCCTTAAGGCAGCGTCCTCACCAAAGGGGAGATCCTGGCGTGCAGCTGCTGCCCTGCAGGAGAGCTCCAAGGGCTCTGGGGCTGACACTATTTATACAGTAAGACAACTGACCTATAGTCATATTCTCATGAGAATAAAATTCCTCCAGAGAGTATTTTCTGCCAGCCACCCCCCAAAGTGCAGATACAAGTTATGACAGCTGCTGCTGCGATGGCCATGGTGGCCAAGGCCCGAGCAGGAGCCGGGGGGAGGAGAGGAGGGGGAACAGGGAGAGCACACCCCCACAGCCACCCCCCCTCTGCACCTGATTAGTTGCCGCAGAATTCTGGGTTCCTGCTGGGGCTGTGAGTGGTGAAAGAGGATAATGGTCCAATCTCCTCAGCCAAGCCACAGAAGAAGATTTTGATATCCAGGCAAAGAATGTTTAATGACATTTTTCGGTAATAATGACTTCTGCAGATCTATCAGCAGGAACTGAAAATAAGATACTTGTATAAAACTGTTGATACACGATTGGCTTTTATTCTCATGGCACAAGTTTACATGGCTTAAAGGAAACATATTCTGAAGGAATATGTTTCATAAATTAAGTCTTGAACATTACATGAGATATTCCAGTCAGAGCTGTACTTTGTACGGAGCTAATGTATCAAACTAGGTTAATGATCGAGCCATGATTAAAAACATTAACAAGGTATCACTTATTTTTCCTTTAAATCTGGTGAATAGAAAAGCAGTTTCAAAAAACCCTACACAAAATGGAAATAAAATTTGGAAATACACATTAATTTACCATTAAACTATTTTATTATACCTCTCAAGGGCTTCACAAGTACAGAAAAACCTCTAAGTTCTTATATACTATAAGTAAAACCCAGAATTGGTATTTTCATGAGGTAACTACCTTATAATTTCAGGACCTCTGAACTACAGGAAAAAGCCTGATCACCTGCATTTCATGTAATCTGAATATTACGTATTATCAAGTTTTCAGAACTGACTGATCTCTTTCTTCAGAAAGCATTCGGTTTGTTCAGTAGCTTTTTTTTTTGTTTTAAAAGTCACATCTTAAATAGTTTGAGTTTGATCCAAAGTCTCTATCTACTTTTAAAATTCTTGATTCTCAAAAACATACAGGGACAATTCCTTGGAAGAGCAATTACCTGAATATTTGGGCTTTCTATATATCAGTACCTAAAAATAATTCAGAATTTACCTGTCAGTAAATTTTCCCATCCTAGGGTTGTGAGGTTCTGTCTAGCTATTTTTTTTCTTCCTTGCTTTTTAGTTTCTTCCCATTATGTTTTAATGCACTGGGATCCGAGTTACTGAATCAGCAGCTTGAGAGGCATATGTTACAGCTCACTGGCAGAACCAATTAAAAAAAAGAAAGCAAAACCGACAAAAAAGCAAATGAATATAATTCCAAATCATTCAGAGCAATGTACATTATACACATCTTCATATTCTTGTTTAATTTCTGGCAAAAATGTAACCATGGAACAAACATTGTCTAATTCACAACCGCTTTCACAAACTGTTAGTGAATTCCAGTCCATAGTTGCCTTCTCTGCAAACACTCTCACGGACTGCAAAAATCATATCCATAGCACAAACAAGTAAAATGTGCTTCTTAATCAAAGTACGTAGCATCTACTTACATTAATGGCCAATGTTACCTTTTTATTACACTATTTTATAAAAGTACAAATCAATCTAAAGTAAACTGATTTTGCAAATAAGCTGTTTTATTCAACATTGTGTAATGTGTTATAAAAATCAACCTTTCATTGCACGTTTCCACACAACATGATACTTACTGGTTTCCAGGAATCACTGCATCAAGTTTATCTTACTGCCTGGCCAAAACCCCTTGGTACCCAATATCCTGAATGGACTGGCCAGCAATTGTGGCAACTTGATTTTACTACATGACAAATTAGAAGTAGATGGAATGAAGGGGTCATTATTCAGATGTCTCACATTCTATGTCAAAGCATGACAAAGATAAGACAACAGCTGCTCTTTTGCATATAGAAGGCAAAAATACTTGTATATTCCATCAAAATAGATGAACTCTGTAAGGTGTTATGTGAGATAAAAATAATAGTTCATCTTGAGACTAACCTGACCCTTGATAACAGCATTTGAGCTTCAATCCTCAAAGGCACACGCATGAGGAGACACAATACCCTCCCATGCAGTGAGGTGTGAATGCAGTGCTAAAATCTGGCCTTATGCAGAAGAATAGTATTTTCTAGACCTGTACTAAAACCCCCCAAAATATCTGTTCCAAGTATCTTCACTCGTGCTTTCTCTTACTGTATGCAGTTAAGATACTTGAATGTGAAGTGTTCCCTGAATTTGTTATACTTCCTCTGGATACGGAATCACATTCGTTTTCCATTTGTCTCAGAATAGCAAATCATAAAATATGTGATAAGAGTATGTCACATATTAACTTACCTAAACTGCAAAGGGAAAACAAAGAGAATTTGTATTCATCTTATCTGCTTTAAGTATGAAATATTAAGCATCTCCTTATTTCTCCTCTAGTGAATTCATAGACTAGAAGATGTTTCAGCTGTTGAGAACAGGAAATGAGTCTACATAAAAACCCCCCAGTATTCTAGTACTTTTTCAGAATCAGACTAAAAACACCAACAGTTTCAAAGTACTTACCCAGTATTATATTGAAATTTTTAAGGATGGGGGCAACAACAGTTTCTATTGCAAGGTAAAACGTCAGTCAGAACTACCCAACTCACCCTGATGTCAGTCAGACCAGTATCAGGACTGTGCTACGTGAAACCTCAGTGGGGCTACAAGAGACACGAATTAAAAACTGTGGAAATACACTGACAGCTCAGAGAACCCCCAAAATGCCACCTGCAGAAAGAGCTTGTTGCAGGTGCTATGAAAACTTGGTATTACATCGCTACACGACCAGTATGCTCAGGAGAGAGCACTTTCAATGGTGGAAAAATAGCAGGTCTCTGCAATAGTAAAAAACCAAATGTTCTCTTAAATTACTGCCTCAAATCATCCCATTGCCTAGACCACTGCATGGTAAAGGCAGACACCCAATACCATGCCATGCCATGCCATGCCATGCCATGCCATACCATACCATACCATACCATCATATCAATTAACTGGCCAGTAAAGGACCTTCTTCCAAAGACCATGCTTTGAAACACCTTTATTTCTACCAAATAATGCAGGAATGATCAGACAAGACATTACACTGTCTTAACATGTGATAAGCTTTCCAGAAACACTAAAGGCAGCACAAATTTAAAAGGAAAATAAAGAGCAAGACTTCATGTTCAGAGGCTTGCTGGAAAATAAATCAGAGAAAAGTAGCTTAAACAAAACCCTAATCTTTTTTAACGAAATGGATCAGGCAGACATGTAAGATATACTACATTTATACAGCAAAAAAAAGTTGTTCCACGCCTATATTCTGATTACGTTTCTTAAATTAAGCCCTTGTATTAATTCTAATCTGTGAAACTCATAAGAGAATGTGTTCATTAATCTGTGCCAACATTTATTATAATAATTACGTCAATACTAGATTATAATACATCACTGGTACAGACACATTTATATTCTGCCCTATGGGTTTATGTAACATTGACCAAGAAACTCCTGCCCGATTTTGGAAAAATACACTCTTCTTTCTAAAAATCTATGTTGAGAGAGTAAAGCGAATAGAGTAAACACAACTAACACAACTAAACAACATTGTGATACCAAATCTATTTGGAAATTCCATAAACGTTGGCCAAATTCTGACGACCTCACTCCTGTGGAATACTACCCTGAGAAGCAATCACGGTAAAGTCAAGCCTGCTGAAAAAAGAGGCTGTGTCAGTAAGACTGAAGGAAAACATAACTTTTCAGTAAATCTAGATCTGCAGGTACATATATTCTCCACTTATGAGGGGTGCATATGAGAAGTAGTAGAAATAACCAGGGGTAATGGGATTCCAATTAGGAAAAAAATAATAATTAGGCTTGATAGCACCATAGTTTTAGTAAACATAGAGTCTAATTTTGATAATCTTAAATCCTTTGCTTCCTAGATGAGTATTCATTAATCTTAAGCACTTCCTAGGTTCAAGTGTGCATGTTCAAGTACAGGCTTGTGCATATGGCTCGAGTCCTCATCATCTCTGTAGTCATTTGAAATGCTGCAATAGAGTAACCAAGTTCTGCTTCTGCTCTTGCCATCTCTTTTTACTCAGATATTTACACAGGCAGCCATCACGTAAGGAATGGCGTGCACAAGGCCAGGAAACATTGTGTGCTTACACACTGCTTATTTTATTTTGTAGGCAGGTAGAAGGTAGTCCAACTGTGATTAAGTTTGTCTATCATTTCTTATTCATCCAACTTCAAGAAGTTTATATCAGAACTTCCAAGATTGTCACCTGCGTACACTGGTGTTTTTCAGGAAATTTCCTGGTCCAGACATTAGAGAGCAAGAAGCAAAAAATTAAAAAAAGTACTTTGCAGGCCCCCAAAAAATCTGCTTCCATTCAATCAAATTATGACTGAAAAACTGCTGTTTGCACATACTCAGAAGACATCACTTTGAATTTAACATAGGATGCTCCTTACATTTTAATAATTTGGATCTGAGCAGGACTTTTCCATCACTTTCAGCTCTTTAGGTGTAGCAGGAATGAGAATCTCAACTTAAGGGAGGTGAGCTGCTCTAGCCCTCTGTTACCTTGCACCATGCCCAATCTCAACTGACAAAGCAGGTGAGATTCAAACACAGAGGGCAAGGCCTAGAGGTAGAGAGATGGAGCACTGGGACAAAGCCTCGTAGGGTACAGGGTACAGGAAGGGTGACAGAAAACCAGGGAACTGGTGTGACAGGAGAACTGAAATAACTGGTTGAGGAAACTGGAACTAGATGGGAAACAAAGGGGCATTAACTTGGTGTTTGTTGATTTAAAGGGGAGACTAAGAAGTGATAGTTGGTAAGATTATGGGATGACTAAGAAGTGACAAGGAACAAGAATAGAGACAGAAAACTAGTGGGAACGACCAAGAAAAGGGTGGTGAGGAACAAAGTCATCACGTGTCAGGAGGATATGAGAGAAGTTGAATTCAAGGACTGCAGGGGTTTGGAGAAGGTGGTGGCAGAGGAAGAAAGGACAGTTTGATGGTTAAAGACACCAAAACCTATGCAAGGTGATGAAATCCTATCCCTGCATTGGTAGGCAAGTAACTTCTACCATGAATATAACCTTTAATGAACATTAACTAATTGTGCATTCTATAGTTTTGAAACATTTACTTGCCATACTGGAGTCTCTATCCCAAGTTTTGAAGATCCAGAGCCCCAGCAGAAGACACCTTACTATGTTTTGAACTATTTTAGTACCGTATAAGGTGAACGGTTTTCAAAATTCAGTTCCTAGGCATCTTAAACAGATTCGTTTCCTATCCTTCACCTTTCTGTGACTGGCAGAATCCTGTAAAATGTTACAGAGTGCTAAGGGACAAGAACATCTTCCACACTGTGCTTGTTTCCTGAGATAGCAACCCCAGTGCATGTCAGAGGTGCCCATTTCTGCATAACACCGATAACAGCTTGCAACACAAGGCTTTTGAGGAAACTCTTAACTGCTCCCCCGAGACTAGAGGTCCAGACATAACTATGTTTATAGTATTTAATAGCTTTTAAAGACAAAATGACCCATACAATTATCTTGCCTGACTTTCTGCGCAACACAAGCCATTGAATTGCACTGGGCTCCCAAAGTTTGGTTACAGCAGAGACATTCACAGGGCACAGCTCCACATAAGCTGATAGCTGTTTTCCTCCCTGCATTTGCTAATGCATCTTTTGTCCTCAGTCACTCTCTTAATAAAATCATGTGACTGGGAACCTGGGACCACACAAAAAACCTTCTAAAGACATTAATCTCTACAACTTAAAAATAAAATTCCATGGCTTGAAGGACAAATATTCTTATACAAACTTTCCAACACATTAACTGTGAAATCCTAGAGGCAATAGTTTCATTAATTGAAATCCAGGTAATCTTTTAACACAGTTAAACCAATTACAGTAATTTAATAAATAAGAAATAAAGGGAGAGATTTGGAGAAATTATTTATGGAAGAAGAAAACTCGTTTTCTCTCTGAGGGTGACCAAGCTCTGGTACAGGTTGCTCAGAGAGGTTCTGGAATCTCCATCTTTTGGAGATACTCCAAAGTAATCTGGACTAGTGTCCCCCCGGGCAGCTGGCTCTGGGTGACCCTGCCTGAGCAATGACCTTGGGCTTAGGAGACCTCCAGAGGTCCCTTCTGTGACACCTGAGAGATTCAACTTTTCCCCACTGACTGCTGCAAGAATTGAGGTCAGCTGAGGTGCCTTCTTTTGCACCTCTAGACTGAAATATTTTCTAAAAAGTAAGTGAAGCAGTGCAAAGTGTGCCTGTTAATCTTCTCTTGTAGTTATTATTTACATCTATGCTTATGAAGATACATAATATCACTGCAAGTAAATTAGTGTTTGTACAACATTTTGAAGATAAGGCATTTGTGTATTTGTCTGTTTGTGTATTCGCACAGATACCGTCTATCAAAATAGCCTTGTTTTTCTTGGATGATAAAAGCAATTCACTGCCTTTTTTAAGGTTAGTACTCAAAATCCAGCTCCCAGGTCCTTATTATTCCTTTGAGTTGATTGTACTTTAGCTTCTTTATGGACTCTTTAAAATATGCACTAATAAAATCTTATTAGCTTTTTATTATCAACTGTCTCAACATACAAATATTGCAAGCTGCAGGGATTTTCTGGTCACTGTGAGCACGACTCTAGATTACTTAGTAATCAATGCATTTGTTATACTGTCTCTGGCAGTTGATGTTTCTGAAAAGGTAACAAATTTTTAGTATCATTCAGGCAATTTGCAAACATACTTCCGCCTTTAAGGGCGCTCCATTTATTTCAACGCAATACAGGAATGCATTCAATCTGGGTAAACTGACACCTTCCTTTGGCTGCTGTTCCACAGCTGGATGGGCAAAAACTCTGTGTTAGAAACACACCAGGTATTTAAGACTGTAACTTGCTATAAATTCTTTGAAGTCAATAGGTAGGATTTAAAAATCAATGGGAGGACATGGCACAAAAGTGCCTCTTCCGAAGCTATAATGGTCCAAATACTATCACTGAGCACTTGTATGTAAGAGCTGAACATTTGAAATAAAAGCCTAAAGATCCAGAAGTGTGAGATGACATTGAGATCAATGCATTTAAGTCCATAAATTGCTCATCTGATTAATCTCACCAACAAGAATATAAAATTGTCTCTAGAACAGACAGACATTTACAACAGCAGGGCTTTTTGGGGTGGAGTACTTTGCAGTCTGCTATTTTCAAAGTGGTTATAGGAGGACATTAGTGAGAAAACAAGAGAGATGTTTTAGTGAGAAATTATGTGGCTGAAAAATCATACGTACTCTTCCCAACTGATTTTGCCTGAGTACACTTTGGTTACATCAGAGGTGGTTTTGGTGGAACACACATACTGAGAAAGCAGATATTCAATTCTCCTGGCAGAGTTAAAGGAAGCATTAATCTATTTTTGGTCTCCTCATGGCACCTGACCTTTCACCATTTAAGGCCACAGACATTGGCTCCACGGCGAGTCAGCAGTCTAAAGAAAATACATTACTAAACAGTTAGAAGAGAAGTCCCTATTTAGGAAATACAATTCAGATGTAGTGTGCACAGTACATGCCAAAACACTATTCCAAAGTAAACATACAACTCAAATGTGGTTATTTCAACCAGTTAAGTATTACAATAATTAAAACTACGGAAACAAGGGGATGAACCAACATCGTAGTATAAGAAAAAATGTTACTTTTCAGCAGTCAAATTGTCTCTGCAATAAACAGAATTGGTATCAGTATCAGCAAAAGAATAATTATATGCTTGCTTATCAGGTGCCAGTTAAAGACAGGAGATAATTATGTCTGGATTCATGCAGTTGTGCCCCCTTCAGTTGTAGCTGTACAAGTCCATAGCACTGCCTCTGGTCACACTCAGGATGCTTTTGCCCATGTAACATAACAACAACTTGCAAAGAAATGTAGCAAGAACATCACTGTACGTGCCCAGTCCTGGGCCACTGCTAATAGAGACCCATTTGCCAAGGACTTCTGGAAACAGAAACCCAGATCTGTAAACAACTCTTATTTCCTCCTTCGTGAATATGCACTTTCAAGTCTTTGTGCACTTTGAAATTTTCCATAAGGCAAGTCTTTTACATTAATACAGATATTTTCTCCACTTTTCTTGTAACCTAAAATGTTTCTGTAATGTTTCCATGGCAAACAATACATTTAATGTTTCCATCAAATAAATTATATTTCAATTCTAAGTATCTCTATAAAATTAACTTTTTAAGCTCTAACCCCAGAATCGTCTGAGATTGTAAAACTCTAAACCCAATAGGGCTTAATATTTTCACCTGTTTCTATTATTAAGACCTGCAATTCTCAAATGTGTATATTAACCCCTTAGAGGTTAGGACACTGAACCTCCTGCTCCTTTCACTCACAGATTACTTCAGGCCAACAAGGTAATGGGGTGGTGACAGCCTCTGTACAGGGCTTCCCCCAGTGCCAAACAGATCTGAGTTCTAGCCCTGCAACATGCTTTGTCATCTTATGCCTTCGGAGGTTCAATTCCTGATTCTGCAGCAGAGAGCAAATTTATGTCTTTCTTGTGCTTTTTTTGACCATCATCCTATATGCCGGGCACTACTGATGAAATGATCCAGCCTGGACCAGCAGATAGTGTGCCTGAGTGCTGGAATCCCAAAAACGTTCCCAGAAGGCTGAGGTCTCATTATCTGGTGCCTGGAAATTTTGGGAAACCTTGAAGTGGGCCAGGTTGGTAATGTTTAAGGTTATAAAGCCTGTAGCCTTAAAAGACTAGGCATTTTTTAATTTAACACAAAGAATCAAAGTATTTTTGTACAAGTGTAACTACTGCTTCAAAGTTTTCAAATCATTTGAAATCATCACCAAAATGTTCTCTCCAAAAATCACTAGAGAAAACAACTCTTTTTCATACAGAAATGGACTAATCAAAGTTTATCTGTATTCTCAGAATTGAGGTATTTATTGCTCCACAGGAGTAAAGACGTTGGATTGCACTGGTGAGGGTGTTGGGTGCATTTCCTGATTAACTCCGGTGCTGGATACCCAAGGAAACGCCACATCCTTCAACTACTTACTCTGAAAGGAGTAAGGGAGATGAGTTTGCTGAGGAAGTTAAAAAACATAAGAATATACTTAAGTCACACTTTTCTGACAGAGCAGGCCTGGCAAGCTCACCTGGGTATACAGCTGGGGTGTCTCAGAACCAGGTCTTCAGCATATCGCAGGTACTTTGCAAGATTGAGCTTTTAGTCATAAAAATATATTTTACATATAAAAAATACAGCAGATGTCCTTCTAAAAAATCATATCTTAAGTGTTATTCCCTCTCATTATGTTTTATACATTCAGAAACAGACATTTGAGAGATACCTTGAACAGTGCAAAAGACTGTTTTATATTTATAAAACCACGCATCGCAGCACCTTTAAGAGCCAACTGAAAGAAAAGTTGAGAAAGGTTTCATCCTCCGGGAAATCCTGGTCCAAGTCGAACTTTTGTTTCACGAGTTGTAAACAAACGTCTTAGAATGCAGCCAATCCTCTCATTTCTTCCCAGCCAAGGTAGGCTCAAACACATCCAGTCCTGCTTTGAAGTAAACCTGAGCAGAATTGATGCTGCTCAGCACCTCCGACAAGGCTGCCGGAACGCTCTCATTGGACTGACGGAGTTTGAGGTGCTCCAGCGCCTCCAGCAGCACCGAGAACTGGCTTCTCCTTTCGTCGAGTCTGTACAGAATGTTTCTAAAAGAGAACAATGGAGAACGGCAAGCTTTTTACTCAAAACAATTCATCCAAAATCATCAAGAAACTCTGCAAGCATCAGCCGCGCTCTGCAGATGATCGGTATGACGCACAGCAAAGGTGACCCATGGGAAACTGAAGGACAACTGCAGACTTAATAGGGCTTTGTAAAATGCATCTGTTCCTTGAGCTAGGTGTACGTACACTGAAACATTCACAGAATCCCTCAAAGAAATCTCACAGTCCTCTTTGACCATTCAAGATTTTATTCAAAATCGTGAGCCCAGACCTATCACACCCCCATGAAGTATATCATGCCTCAGCTGGATTCCATTTATTCCCCTCTAAAAAAAGTTTGGTTATTACTATGGACTTCAGACACGGATATTTTTTTTTTATTTTTATTTTTCCCTATCTGCTCCTGTTATTTATCTCACACTTCAGAGGTGAAATTCTAGCTGCATTGAAGTCAATGGTAAAACTCGCACTGCCTTCAGCAGAGCCTTTATTTCATCAATAATCCTTTGTGGCATCAGAACAAGAGCAACCCATCTTTAATGTCATATGCTTGAGGAAGGAAATAAATGGAAGCAACAGCTAAACCCTTATGAAACAATATCTGTGTTTTCCTATAATATCTGCAAGACTCTCAATGGTTCCTATAAAAACAGACGCGAAGGTAATGTCTGATCCCTTGGAGATGTTATCTGTGTGAGGTGCTGAAGGCTCAGAATTCAGAGCCTTGTCAGCAATTTCAATGAGACTCTTTGAAGCAGGCTATGAATGTTATCTAAAATACATGTAATCATTATCCTAATTAGAAGAGGATGTAAATATCCCAAATCTCCGCCCAGGATCTCCTTTGATTGTAAACACAAGTGAGTGATATCGGGAACAGGAAAGCTACACGTGATTTGGTGCAGGACCTTATCCTGAAATACGAGGTAGGTGTTCGGGGTAGGGGAGAAGTTGTTTCACAGAATGAAACCAGGGAGAGAGCAGGAATGACATCTGAGACACTTTGGTAGACACAACAGGCTTGATGGCAACTCAGAATAAAACTGCCAAGTACTTGCAAGCCAGGTGACCACAGAAGTGTATCTTATTACAAGTCATCTAATTGCCAGTCTAGAAGAGGGAATGGAATGAAGTAGCCCAAGAAATGACACCGCAGAACATCTACAATCTTCTCCCATGTTTTCCAGTTTGAAAAAAAAGACCATTCAAAGATATGAAATAACTCCTATCCCCATAAGACAATTATTCATGTTTTTACCTTCCTATATTGGGTAAGAACATCCAAACCCAGCAATGTGGGATAGGAAGGGTAAGTGTTTTGTTCCCTGACAGCAAGACATCGACCCATGGCAAGAGCTGTTCAATGCAGTACAGGGTACTGTTAAACAGGAGGGAAACGGTTCACATCCAACCCCACGTTAGAAGGACAACTTAGAGAGTTTAAAGAGCAGCTCATCACTGACCTGGGTCATTGAGACTGAAACAGGTGAGGAGCACTTGCAGGAAGAGCTCAGTAGGGAAAGAAACCTCCATCAAGAGCAGAGTAACAAGCAGAGGTGGCAGTAACTTCTTTAGCTTGCCAGAGGAGGACAACTGCCTGCTTCCTCGCTGATGCTACTGTTCCTTCAGACTATGCAGTAACTTAGGCTCAGTGGTGACTAAAGTTATACTATGGTCTGTCCCTAAAGAGTCTCCCTGATACAGTAAATGAAAACAGTGTATATTGAGAACCAGATAAATTCTGGGTTGGTTGTTTTTGAAGGATAGGCTGTGCTACGGGAAATACTGTAGTTTTCAAAGCAGGGATTGATTTTGCTCTCTCTGAAATCAATTCAGGGACTCCTGCTGAGATCAGTGCGAGCAGAACCAGGCTTCTGAAGAACTCTCCTCTAGAGTTCCTGTAGTTCACAGGGAGAGAGAAGCCTGTTCACAACCCCACAAAGCCCTTAAATAAGAGGGGAATGCCAGAGATAATCACATTGCTTTCTGCTCTCTGGAGGCACGTGACAGTGCTGGCTGGTTGCTGGTGGCCAGGAGAGTTTGGCCAAGCTAGAATTCTGCTCCAAATGCCTACAACACTGTCATCTTGATCTCTATTTCAATCCCTCTATTCCTTTACTGGGATTAATGTCAATGAATGAAAATGCCATAAGACAATAACCATCGTCAGAGCAACACTAACCTAGACTGCTAGAAATTAGACTCTAAAGGCAGAGTGACCTGAAGATTGGCACATCTGGGGACTGCTGAGAAAACGTTTGTGGTGAATAGGAACAGATCTTCTCCTATCCCACCTTCAAATGTGCTCTAAATGTGAAATACAGGCTGAAAAGATGGTTTATCTTAACACAAAAGGATGGTTACACAGTTTAACTCCACTGCTGGGGTTTTGGAATCACAGGTGATTCCACAGTCAACCCACAGGCAGGTAAAAGGCACTGAAAAGGACAAACATTCCTGGCCCAGCCCACCTGGCTACAGCACAAATCAGTGTCTAATGAAAAAGCTTAGCTGTTTGATGAATTCTATGTATGTAAATAATAATAAGTAACATTATATAGCACCTGTTTTTTTTCAGATTTTCTGCTAGAAATTCCCACCATGGTCTCACCATAATTTTCCAATTACTTATCTGTCTTTGACAAGCCATGCCACCCTTTCGTTGTATAAAATGATTTTTCTCTTTATGCATGTTCATGAGAGTCAACTTATACAATTTTACTTCTTATCTCTGTCCAAGCTTCATCAAATGAAAAAAAATGGCTAGTCCAGTTTATTACTTCCAAGCCTTTACAAGTCAGAAAAGTGTTTTAATTTAAGATTACACACGGACTGAAAAATAAACCCCAGTCATTTCACTGGCACAAGATATCACTGTGACCACAACATGCATAATGATACCAAGAGACTTTAATTTATGCTGTGAAATTCAATTACTTAAAGATTCCTTAATACAAATTGGTTTTGTAGCTTACACCTCTAAAACAACAATCCCAGCCTCTGGCCCAATTGTTTAAGTATCTACCTTTGTCTTTAACTATTTTGATCTTATAATTCACACAGTCAGCCTGACCCACACAAAACAAAAAGAGTCTCCTCAACAGAAAAGCACAATACATTATAGATGACACTAATGAAATTACAACACACATCATTCATCTTAATGGACTTGTTTCAATGACACATCACGGTGGCCTGAAAAGTGTAGCACTGAAGTATGAAACCTAATTAACAACTTCAGGCAGTACCACTGAAAGAGGTAAAATGGCTCCAAACAAATGAATCAGCCTTAGTAAACTAAAGCAAAGAAACTATAAAAATGAATTCTAAAAGAACCTCTTGTATAACTTTTATGAGCCCTTTGCAGACCTAGGAAC